>VZTV01028262.1:346-18291 GCA_013400875.1 Anhinga rufa
TCTGCAAAAAATAATAAAGGAGGAGCAGGAGCCGAATGCCCCAAGGTCACTCTCGGCATTTGCATCAAAGATTTAAGGACAAAACAGAGCTTTTTGGAGCTGGATAAAAAACCAGAGACAGGTAAGGTAAAATATCTATATTTATTTTTAATATATATATAAAAATGAATATTCTTTTTGTAGCAAAGAGCCCAAAGTGTGAAAGTACATCTGGAAACTCCTCAAATATCCCCCCCCAGCCCTGGGTTTGTTCCCAGTAGCAGCTGAATTTGACTATTTCTGGGAGGATTTTGGGGGGAAAAAAGAGGGAAAGGGGGGGAGGAAGGGGAAAAAAAGGGAGAAGAAGGGGAAAAAAGAGGGGATTTGGGGGAAAATGGGGCAAAATTAACAAGGGGAATAGGGGAAAAAATAAAAAAGGGTGAAGGGGAAATGGAAAAAAGGGGGAAGGAGAAAGAAGGAGAGGAAATGGTAAAAAGGAAAAAAGATGAAAAGGGAAGAAAGGAGGAGAAAAAAGGTGGGAAAGGGGGAAGAAAGCAAATATGGTGAGAGGAGAGCTTGAATTCTGTAAAAATGTAGGGGGGACCCAACTGCATCGTTTCCATGGAGTTGTGAAGTGATGGGGGGGGTCCTTGGGTGGGGGAGGGCACGTGTGAGGGTCAAAACCGAGCAGATTTGGGGGTTAGGTGCAAGAGCAAGTGCAATAAAATGTAGATTTGGGGGGGGACGGGTGTAAGTGCAATAAAATAGCGACTTTTGGGATGAGTATGAGTGAAAAAACCAGATTTTTCGGGCATGTGTGAGTGGAAAAAACAGACTTTGGGGACGAATGCAATAAAACCTTTATTTGGTGGATGAGTGCAAGGGCATAAACCACAGGTTTTGGGGGATGCATGTGAGTCTGAGTGCAATAAAATGTTGAATTCTGGGACATGTACAAGCGCAATAAACCTCAGAATTTTGGGCCGTGGGCAAACACAAGTGCAATTTAAAAAAAAATAAATCAGAGAATTTGATAATTTTCTTACCTTCTACAGCCAAAGCACTATGGATGGCAGCCCGGGCCGGGGAAAAGCTGATGCGCTGATGCGGGTCTGGACCGTCGTGTTATGGGGTGAGTTCGAACGGGGTGGAGAAATGTAGCATTACCTGGAAAATTCCCCCCCCAAAATGTGAATTGCCTCAAAATAAGATTTTTTTCCAGTCCAAGAGGCTTCATTTCACACCCCCCTACTGTGAAATGATCGAGAAGAGACAAAATTACCCCCTGTGACATGTAGAGGGGAAACTAAGAGCCAAAAAGCCCACCCAAGACATGTTTTGGGGGGATTAGTTGAAAATAGGGCAATTTTCCCCCTGGTTGCAGCCCAGCGCCAGTCATGGTCCTCCTGAGCGTGGCTGTCCACATTTCCACCCCCGTGGGCTTTTTGGACGTGAAAGGGGACACCTTAAAAACCCCACTGTTCCCTGCAAATTCCTCTGTCTGGCACAAAACCTGCCCAAAAAGCTCATCTTTTGCCCAGGGAATTAATTGTTATTTCTTCAAATTGCCATTTCTTCAAACTGCCATTTCTTCAAATTGCTAGTCGGCTCAATCGATATTCCTTCAAAGCAATTTCTTCAATTCAATATTTGTTCAAATTGACAGACCTTGTTTCTCCAACTTGAGAACCCATCAAATCAAAAGCCCATCAGATAGAAAGTCTATCAAATCAATAGTTCATCAATAGTTCATCAAATCGATAGCCCATCACATCAAAAGTCCATCAAATCTATAGTTTGTCAAATATATAGTTTGTCAAATCAAAAGTCCATCAAATTGAAAGTCCATCAACTGAATAGCTCATCAGATCAATAGCTCATCAAATCAATAATTCATCAAATTGATAGCCCATCAAACCAAAAGTCCATCAAACCAAAAGTCCATCAAATCAATAGTTCATCAAATCAAAAGCCCATCAAATCTAAAGTCCATCAAATCAATAGCCCATAAATCAAAAGCCCATCAAATCAAAAGCCCATCAAATCAAAAGCTCATCAAATCAATAGCCCATCAAATCGGAAGTCCATCAAACCGAAAGTCCATCAAATCAATAGCTCATCAGATCAACAGCTCATCAAATCAAAAGCCCATCAAATCAAAAGCCCATCAAATCAGAAGTCCATCAAATTGAAAGTCCATCTAATCAATAGCCCATCAAATCAGAAGTCCATCAAATCAATAGCTCATCAGATCAATAGCTCATCAGATCAATAGCTCATCAAATCAAAAGTCCATCAAATCAATACTTCATCAAATCAATTGTTCGTCAAATCAAAAGCCCATCAAATCTAAAGCCCATCAAATCTAAAGTCCATCAAATCAATAGCTCATCAGATCAATAGCTCATCAAATCAAAAGTCCATCAAATCAAAAGTCCATCAAACCAAAAGTCCATCAAATCAATAGCTCATCAAATCAGATGCCCATCTAATCAATAGCCCATCAAATCAAAACTCCATCAGATCGAAAGTCCACCAAATCGCTATTCGTTATCCACCCGGACGACATCAGGTGCCACCTCAAGCCCAGCCTGGCCGTGCTGCCCAGCTGGGGTTGCCGAGTCTGACCTTAGGGGCGATGAAGGCACTGACGGCAAATTCTCCTCTTCCTTGGGCTTTTCTAGGTGTTTTTCACTCGCTCGGTGTCACTGCGTCGGCTCCGCATCACCTGGGGGAGGACTTTGTGGCGGCCTTCATGCAAAACGGTCTGCAGCAGACCCTCAACAGCGACTTCAAGCTGCTCATCACAGGTTATTCGCCCTTCACGTCCGTAACCATCTCCATGAAGAAGCCAGGCTTGAGGATGACAGTGCAGGCAACCGTGGGCCAAACCATGCTAGTGAAGATCCCGCCCCAAGCAGAGATGGTGGGGACCAAACTCTTCGACAACGCCGTGGTGGTGAGGGCCAACAACGCCATCTCCTTGGTGATGGTCAATGAGAAACCCACCTCGGTTGACTCAGCTGTGGTATACCCAGTGCACAGTTGGGGCACGGAGTACCACGTTGTGACGCCCAACGTGGGCACTGACCACTACGGCGAGTTCGTGGTGGCCGCTTGGGATGAGCCCACCACGGTTGACGTGCACCTCAAAGCTGCGGTGACCTACCAAGGCCGGTCTTACCCCCGGGGCTCAGTGCTCCCCATCAGGCTGGAGCCCTTCCAAGCAGCCCAGCTCCAAAGCCCGTCTGATATGTCTGGCACAAGAATCGTGGCGCAGAAACCTGTGGCCGTCTTCACCGGCCACACTTGCTTGGCCAGGTTCACCCACTGCGACCATTTGGTGGAGCAGCTCCAGCCCGTTTCCAGCTGGGGCACCACCTTCATCGTGCCGCCGTTGCCTTTTGAGACTCAGTCTGATATCATCTACGTCTCCACCTCCCAGCAGACGCGCGTGGAGTCTCAACATGGGGTGACCAAGACCGTTAGGGTGCTACGGCCCAGCCGGGCGACGTTCTACGGACTCCAAGCCTTAAATACTTTGTACCTCTCTGCCAACGCTGGCATCCAGGTTATTTTTTTTGCCGACGGAGGTAATAAAGATGCCATCTCTTATGACCCATTTTTTATGACCATCCCAGATATCTCCAGCTACTGCCACTCCTATAACATCTTTGCCCTGGACGGTTACGATAATTACGCCCTGCTGATAGCCAAGACCTCGGAAACGTCTGGAATTATGATCAACAAAGTGCCATTGAGAAACGTCGTGTGGAAACCCGTCCCGGACACCGATTACTCCTGGACCGGGCAGAGTTTGGGCAGCCAATTCGCCGTCCATACGGTGGAGCACAAGACGTCCCCCTTCGGGTTGCTCAGCGTGGGGATCCGGCACCAAAAAGCCTACGGGTCGGCGGCCGTTTGCGACAGCGGTGAGCACCCCGTGGCCACCTCCAGCTCCCTCCACCCCCTTTTTGCTTCCCTCCTGCAAATAAAATTTAGTCCTCGGAGCCAGGATGTTATAACATCCCCTCTCCATGCCCATAGCTGATAAACGCTGAGCTTGCATCTAGAAAAGTATCTAAAATTCGCTATTTTGAGCTGAAACTCAGCATTTCTATTGTAGCGCAATGATAGGCAGGTCTAAAAGGAGATAATTCATCCAACATGGCTTTGGAGGGGATATTTCTTCTATAAAAATATAATTTGTAAGTAATCTATAAATAAATAATCTATAATTAAACGATCAATGGAAGGAGCCTCACGCCATCAAGGCAGAGGTTCAAGTCTAAGTTTAAGGTGGCTAAACCTACCTGGGATAAATATTATCAATAAATCATCTATAATTAAACAATCAATGGAAGGGGCCTCATGCCATCAAGGCAGAGGTTCAAGTCTAAGTTTAAGATGGCTAAACCTACTTGGGTTAAAACCCTGCTTTAATATAGGAGAGATCCGGAGGTGCTGGTTGACCCTCTGCGGTGACAGCGATGCTTGCGTCGTCCTCGAGGCCGAATCATCCCCACAAATAATCGTGTGTGATTTCTTCCAGATCCCTGCCGGCTCGTGAAATGCCGCGCGAAGGAGACGTGCAAGCTGGAGAAGGGGGAAGCCGCGTGCGTGCACGACTACATGGGAACCTGCATGGGGTCACCGTCCCTGCAATACCACACCTTCGACGGGATGACCGTGGACATCCGGGGCGGCTGCACCTACACCGTTGCCAAGTATTGCGGTAACGATCCCACCCTGGTGCCTTTCGTCGTGGAGGAGAAGAAGAGCGAAGGCAATTTTAAAGAGTGGTTGACCAACGTCTATGTGTACAACTACAGCGTCTCCATCCACAAAGGAGAGGGAGGCAAAATTCAGGTGGGTTTTTTCCAGGCTGTGGCAGCGTTATTCCGGACAAAGCCTTTTGTGCCAAGCGGAAGAGGCCAAAACATCGCGGCGGGAGAGGTCGAAATTAAAAAACGAGGGGAGCCACCAAAACCATGGAGTATTGGGAAATTTCGCATTACAAATCAAGACCTGGCAAAGGAGAGGGTGTTTTGTACCTGACTCGAGATGTCCTCAGAGGTGTCTCCCATTAAACCATCCTCACTTTTTGGTTAGAATCAAGGAAAAGGCAATTTTAAGGATGGAGTTCTACCACGAGGTTGTCTTTATCCGTGGGGTCCACCAACCACGGAGATCTACCACAAAGAGGGAGTCTAGGTGAGACGTAAGTCTATTTGGCAAGGTTAGACGAGGTTTCTCCCAGCTGTCCACTTTGATGGACTTAACAAAAATGAGATTTTACGCTCAGAAGTTGAAGGAGATGGTTCTCCCATGACTCGCTGGGGGTTTGATCTCTTCCCACTAAAGTGTATCTACAGGACGTGGGGCAAAATTGATGGTTTATGTTGATAATCGCTTCTTCCTGAAAGAAATTTCTCTTTCTGATTGTGTTTATATGCTTTTTTTGGGGGGTCGTGAACTCTTAGCAAAGCCACCATCTGATGAGATTTCATCCTTCTTCTTCTCCTTTCCCCCAAGGTCAACAACAAACTCACCAGCCTACCAGCCACCCTGGAAGCCGGGAAGATCCAGATCTCCCAAAATGAGGGTCGGACCATCCTGCAAACAGATTTTGGGCTGCAGGTGACCTACGACGAAGACTGGGCCATAATGGTGGCGGTGCCCAGCAGCTATTTTGGGGCCACCTGTGGACTCTGCGGCAACTTCAACGAGGACACGGAAGACGAGATGACGCTTTCCAATGGAACTCAGGCTTCCAGTGTGGAGGATTGGGCCGAGAGCTGGCGAGATCCCTCCTGCCAGGCTGACTGTGGAGACCAGGAGGTGCTGCAGGACACGGAAGGCTGTGGTGAGCTCAGATGGGGGGTTCCCCGAGTGTTTTGGGGAGAAAGAGGGGGACCTGCGTGAGGATCTGGCTGTGGGGTACCTGAGAGTTGCTGCCTAGCCCACCAAGCTGATGTTCGTAGGCATCACCTTAGTCAACATCCCCAGCATCAGGGAAGGGTTGTGTTGCTCTTTTCAGGCCAAACCACCCCAAAATCCACCTTATCTGATGTCAGATGTCCATAACGCACAGAATTATGTAGGGGTTTTCTTGAGGGCCATTCCCATGGGGTCTCTCACGGACTCTGAATCACTTGTAGACATCAGCTAAGCCAACATCTCCAGCGTAGGAACGCGATGCCCCTCTAAGGAAAGTGCTTAGCTCATCCCTTGCGTTGCCTTTTTCTTTTCTTTTGAGATCTTCTTCTCAAATATCATCCCCGCAGCTCAGAGATGCCCCCAAAACAGCCACTTCGAGGCCTGTGGCACGGCGTGCCCTGCCACCTGCGCCGACCCCGAAGCCCCCGCGTCCTGCGGCCAGCCGTGCACGCCGAGCTGCCAGTGCAACGAGGGCTTCGTCCTCCACGACGGCGCGTGCGTCCCAGGGGAGACGTGCAGTTGTGTCCACAACGGCCGCTCCTACAAGGTCCGGGAGGAGTTTTGGGAGGACGGGAGCTGCCAGAGCCGGTGCCGATGCGAGGTGGGGGGCAAGGTGATTTGCAAGAAGGCTGGGTGCAAGGCCCATGAGAAATGTGTCGCAGCCGACGGTGTCCCCAGCTGCCAGGCGAACAAGTACTTTACCTGCATCGGGACGGGCGATCCTCACTACACCACCTTCGACGGGGTGAGATACGATTTCCAAGGGACGTGCGTCTACCAGTTCACAGCCCTCTGCACCCAGGACCCCAAACTGGTCCCTTTCACCGTCAAGGTGGAGAACAACAACCGCGGCAGCAAAGCCGTGTCCTTCACCAAAACCGTCACGTTGGAGGTCTACGGCAACGTCATCAGCATGAGCCAGGAGCATCCGCGCAAGGTCAAGGTAGGTGCCTGCCAAGGACCTCATGAAACCTGCGTCTAAACTGCTTATTTGCTATGTTTTCCCCCAAAACCCCCCTTTTTTTCCTCATGCACGCCTCTGTAGAAGCATCGATTTCTGTCTGCCGTCTCCAGAGGGAGCCCTGAGCCCCTAGTTTAGGTTTAAACACCTTATGTTTAAACACTTAAAGAAGTTTATGTAAAAAAAAAGAAGGAAAAAAACCTACAACTTGTTTGTGGTGTGCTGGAAACAGCCCGTTTTCGCTCTGGCAAACGAAGCGAGCGAAAAATATCCATGGAAAACAGCAAAAATCCTTCCACATTCATAAACATCTACTTTGTTTGACTTCTTCAGCTTCCTTTTTTTGCTCCCATGTGGCTTTCTGAGGTTATATTTCCTTTCTCCCTGACAGCTGCAAACTGACTCAATCAGTTTGGGGAAAGGTTCGATTCCCACATTGATTTAGTCAGTGTTGCACGAAAGGGTCAGCTACAACTTCTCCTTTATTTTTTCCTCTCCGAACAATGATATTTTCCACTTAATATAGAACCCTGTGCCTGAAAATCCTCCTCATGCACAAGGTTTTTACAGAAACACCCAAATCTCAAGCGATTTGTGTTTTGTCCAGAAATTCTCCTTGGGCAAAATGTTTACCAAAACCACCCCAAACTTGGCTGATTTTTATTTCCCCGGAAATCCTCCCCCTGCAAAAGGTTTTGCAAACCCGCCCAGATCTCGAGCGGGTTGCACGAGCCGTTTGCCACCCGGTGCCACCGCCAACCCACCACACCACCTTCCCCAGGTCAACGGTGCCTTCGTGGAGCTCCCGTTCACCCAGAAAGGCCAGTTCGAGCTCTACCACAGCGGCGTCCATGGCTTCGCCCGCACTGCCTTCGGCTTGCGGGTGAGCTTCGACTGGTACAGCTACGCCCGCGTCATCCTCCCCGAAGCCTACGCCGGCGCCGTCTGCGGCCTCTGCGGCAACGCCAACCGCAACGCCGACGATGACTTCATCACTCGCGACGGCAAACAGGCCGCGGATGAAATCCAGTTGGCCGATAGCTGGAAGGTGGGAGACGTCCCCGGCTGCTCGTCCGGTTGCGTGGGGGATTGCCCAGCGTGTAACGAGGAGCAGAAAAAGCCCTACCGTGGTGATGGCTATTGTGGGGTGATCGCCAGAGCTGGGGGGCCCTTCCGGGCTTGTCACCCCACTGTCAACCCCGCACCCTTCCTCGAGGACTGCGCCTTTGACGCCTGCCACTACAAAGGCCACCGGGACACCTTGTGCAAAGCCATCGCCGCCTACGTGACGGAGTGCCAGAGCCAGGGCATCGGCGTGGAGCAGTGGAGGACGCCGTCCTTCTGCGGTGAGCAGGGCCAGAAGGAGATTCCCCCGCTACGCTCGGCCATAAAAACAAGGTTTCGAGCCCAACCACCCACTCTTGGCTTTGCTTAGAGCCAATGGAAACACAAAACGCCTCCAAAATTGGGTTTATTTGCCCTGTTTCCAACATCTTGCAATGCAATTACTTCATCCCTTCCCTCCACACCCCCGAGGCCAAACGATGAGTTTAGATACAAAATATGGATGCGGGGAAATCCCCCCCCAACTCGTTTCCAAAGCAAAATTCATCCTTCACGCAACGGTGCAAAATAAATCCCCGTTGCCCTCCAGATTCTTCCTTGATGCAAGGAAGGGGAATGCAAAATCAGTCCCTGTTGCTCTCCAGAGCGATACTGATGCTCAGCCATTCCAGATTTGCTTGGATTTGCACCCTAGGCTTCAGGCTGATGAAAAAATAGGATTTATTTACTCCAATTCCAACCATTCCTTCCACAAAAATGATTTTATTCTCTCCCTCCACGCCCCCGAGGCCAAATGATGAGTTCAGATGCAAATACGGATGCAGGAAAATTCCCCCCAACTCATTTCTGAAGCCAAATTTGCTCCTCCTTCATGCGACGGAGCAAAATAAATCCGTATTGCCCTCCACATTCCTCCTTCATGCGAGGAAGAACGCAAAATAAATCCCCATCGCACTCCACATGTTTCATTAACGCAAGGAAGGGGGATGCAAAATAAATCCCCTTTTCCCTCCAGAGCGATATTGATGCTCCACCACCGAAGACTTGCTTGCGTTTGCCCCCCAGGCTTTGGTGCGATGATGGAAATACTCATCCCGATGCTTTCGGCTGCAAATCCAAGTGGGGCTTCACGTTTTCTCCTCTGCCTCTTACAGGCCCATCCTGCCCCCGTCATTCGCATTATGAGCTCTGCGGGAGCAGCTGCCCGGCCACGTGTCGGGGCCGAGCTGCCCCTGAGGGCTGCGCGTCGGCGCTGTGCGTCGAAGGCTGCTTCTGCGACGAGGGCTTTGTCCTCAGCGGCGACGAGTGCGTGCCGGCGGGCGAGTGTGGCTGCGAGCACCGAGGCCGCTACTACAAGAAGGGTGAAGATTTCTACGCCTCGTGCCAGGAGAGATGCCATTGCAAAGCCAATGGGGTGGTGGAGTGCGAGGAGGTCTTCTGCGGCACCCACCAGGAGTGTCGAGTAGAGGACGGGGTGCTGGGGTGCTACCCCACCGGCTACGGGCGGCTGGTGGTGTCAGGCGACCCACACTACGTGACGTTCGACGGACGAGCCTTCGACCTCCGGGGTTCCTGCACCTACGTCCTGGCGCGGCTCTGCAAGCCGGACCCGCGGCTGACGAACTTCTCGGTGCTGCTGGAGCATGATGTGAGCGGTCGGGGCAACGTGGCCCTGGTGAAGAAGGTGGTCATCTCCATCCACGGGTACACAGTCAGCATGGAGAGGGGACGCAAGTGGGAGGTGATGGTAAGTCAGGAGGGTCCTGTGCCTTGGTGCAGGTGGGTGTGCAAAATCTGCGGTGCACGCCTGCGCCCAAAATCCCTCGGTGCACGCGTGCACGCAAAAGCTCCTGGTGCGTGCAAAACCCCTCCGCTGGTAAGTCGGGATGTCTCTGCCCCTCGGTGCACACGCGTGTGCAATACCCCCTGGCGCACGCGCGCGTGCCAAATCCCCCGGTGCACACGCGTGTGTGCAAATGCCGCTGCCGCACAAGTGTGTGCAAAACGCCCCGGTGCATGCGAAACCCGTTGGAGGAAGAAATCCATCGGTGAGTGCATGCACGAGGACGCAAAATCCCCCCGTGCACGCGCGCGTGCAAACCCCTCCCCATCCTATGTGCACATCCCAGGTGGATGGGGAGCGCTACACACTGCCGCTGGTGACGGAGGGCAAGAAGCTACGGATTGGCCAAGAAGGGAACAACATCGTTCTCCAGACTGCCGCTGGCCTCCGGCTCCTCTACAACGTGGCCACCTACCTCCTCATCACCATCCCCGACTCCTACCGGGGCCGCACGTGCGGACTGGGTGGCAACTACAACGGGGACCCCAGTGATGACTTCCAGCTGCCCGGCGGGTCCCTGGCACAGAGCACCGAGGAATTTGTCACCTCCTGGAAGATGCCAGTGGAGAACGGAGCGTGCACCGATGGCTGCAACGGCAAGGCCTGCCCCTTGTGCGATGCCACCGACGTTGCTCCCTACGGCGCGAGCGACTCCTGCGGGCTCATCCAGGACCCGGCGGGACCTTTCGGGCCATGTCACCCACGGGTGAGCCCAGTGGAGTATTTCAACCACTGCCTCCATGATGTCTGTGCTGCCAACGGTGCCCGTGAAGTCCTGTGCCACAGCCTCCAAGCCTACGCCGCTGCTTGCCAAGCCGCTGAGGCCGAGATCGGCGGGTGGAGAACGACTGCTTTTTGCCGTAAGTGCTCCAGAATATCTCCACGAAGCCGCTTCAACTCCTGTTTTCCTCCAAAACCGCGTTTTCCCTCGGCAAAACCCTTCAATTTTGCAATCATGCCTTTTTTCCCTGCTGTCGAGGCAAATGTGCTTCACTATCCGGACCAAGAAGACATACGAATGACCTGTGTAATATCACGCAAGGTGCCTTTTGCTTAACTCCCCGCAAAATCTATCACATAGCCCAGAAATTATTTTTAAACCTCCCCAAAACCCTCATTTTGGGGCTTCAATCACCTATTTCTCACCGAAATCACCCCAAAAGACAGAAATTCCAGCTCACTGCCTCCAAAACATCAATATTTGTGTTAAATGAGCTCAAAACGGGCATCCCTCTACTGAGTAATGATATGCAAATGCTTTAATTGGGATGTTAAAAGCAAGATTCAGTTGTTTTAGCATCTCTTTGAGCCATCGGAGATGCCCAAGACCGTTGGTGGATGCCCCATTGGGTCTGGGAAAAACATTAATGATTTATTTGGGGGGTAATAGTGGTATTTCCCTCTTTGTTTTTCCAGCCCTCTCCTGCCCACCCCACAGCCACTACGAGCTCTGCACCCGAACCTGCGACTTCACCTGCGCCAGCCTCTCCATGTCGGCCCCGTGCAGCTGGACGTGCTTCGAGGGCTGCCAGTGCGACGACGGGTACCTCTTTGATGGAGAAGCCTGCATGTCCCTGGAGCAGTGCGGCTGCATGCACCAGGGACGGTATTTCAAGGTGAGGTTGACCATCAAGGCTTGGCATTGGTGTTTTTGGTGGAAATCAGGTTGAGGAGAGATTGTGGGGTTGGTGGTCCCATCTGGATGATGCAACTGGTCTTTGCTTCAGGGATTCAGTCTTTGATGGGATACGTTGTCCCATCTCATCAAAGCAACTCGTTTGGGGACTCGACCTTCAGTGAGGTGGGTCGTCCCAACTAGGTGATGCAACTGGTTTGTGGCCTCAGTCTTGGATGAGTTGGGTTGTCCCATCGAGTCGATGCAACTAAACTTGGGGTCTCAATCTTCAGTGAGGTAGGTTGTCCCATCTAGATGACGCAGCAGGTTTGGGGACTCATCTGGGGAGGTCTAGATGATGCGACGGATTTGGGGATTCCAACTTTGAAGAGGTTGGTTGTCCCACTTAGTCAATGCAGCTGGTTTGGGGACTCAGTCTTCGATGATGCCACTTCATTTGAAGGACATATGTGCAAAATAATGACATTAATAACATCCTAAAATGTGTATTTTGCTCGGCTGGACCAGGGGAAAAAGGACGATTAATTTGTTGACTTGCACAAACTCCACCAAATCAGCCTCACGGTTTTTCTTTCCCTCTCTGGGATTTCATCCCTCCTTGAAGGTGGGAAATTCCCCCCAAAATTTGGAGATGGTGTCCATGTGGATTAACCTCTGAGCTTTTTCTTTCCAGGTGGGTGAGACCATCATCTCCAGCAACTGCTCCACCAAATGCAATTGCCACCCGTCCCAGGGACTTGTCTGTGAGGACATACGGTGTTCCCCGGATGAGGTCTGCGCCACGCGGGACGGGACGCAGCAGTGCATCAAGCGGGAAGGCCAGTGTCGGATCTCCCCGGGAGCCTCTTTGACCACGTTTGATGGCGCTGGGGGAAAGCTCCTCGCCAGCGGCACGTACAAAGTGGCTGCCCTTTGCAATGAGAAGTCACCCGATTGGTTCAAGGTGGTGGTGGAGGTCAGCGAGTGCCGGGACGACGGCATCCCAGCTGCCGTGGCCATCTTCATCTTCTTCCGCGAAGCTTTTATCACCGTGAATAACAACATGGAGGTGTGGGTAAGCCAGGGCAGGGCATGACCAACCCTTGCAGTCGAGTAAGATGAGTAATTAAATTAAGATGGAATTCGGGTGGGATTTACCTCCTCTTCCTTGAGACGCCCACAAGCGTTCGACCCCAATGATATCTTTCTGCTGTACTATTTTTATGGGGCGCTCTTGGATTTTTTGACCCATTTCTGGCATTTTGCCTTGCTGCAGGTGAACGGTCTTTTCACCCGCCTTCCAGCTGCGGTGTCCAAAGCCATTTCCTTGAGTGCGGTGGTGGGGAACATCACCATCTCCCATACGTCGGGGATGGATGTGCTCTTCAGCCCCAGCGGGGAGGTGACGGTGACCGTAGGGGCCGCCTTGATCGACCGGCTCTGCGCTCCCTGTGGCAACTTCAACGGTGACCCCCGCGATGACCTGAAGCTGCCTGATGGCCGGACCGTGAAGAGCATCGCGGACGTCGTTGATGCCTGGAAAGCCAGGGATTTTGCGGGATGGTGAGTGACCCCAAAAGACACCCCCCTCCCCAAACCATGGGTTGATACTTTTTTAAGCCCGGGCAAGCAAGAGGGTAGGGAACGACCTCCGTGGGGCATCAGCGGGTTGGGTTAGGCGGCATCCGGGAAGGACTTCTCCATCTTCTTTGGTTTCATCCACAGCGACTGACACACAAAACCAAGGAAATTATTCCGGTAAGTGACTCTTCTCCTCCTTTGTTGCCACATCTCATGCTACAAACGCTCGTGCAGCCCCATGATTGGATGAAGCTTAGGTTGTTCAACCCTTCTCTAATTAATTACCTGAATAATTGGGGGTTTCTGGTGCCTCAGTGTGGACCAGCCTTAGAGAGACACGTAGGAAGAGCAGACACCCAATGCCTTAGCTTCGACGGAGGACATCCTGTGCAAAATGGCGATCGACCGAAAATCACGACGCCCAGGAAAGTTTTCTTTGCAGAAAAAGGAAAAGATTGAGCCAAAATCAAGCTGAAAATTGGTTTTTCGGCATCTCGTGGGATGTCTTCTGCTTCGCTGTGCTGCTCGGGTTTGTCCCCGTGAGAAGCAGAAAGAGGCAAATACAGGATGACTT
The DNA here is from genome assembly GCA_013400875.1 of Anhinga rufa. Classification (NCBI taxonomy): domain Eukaryota; kingdom Metazoa; phylum Chordata; class Aves; order Suliformes; family Anhingidae; genus Anhinga; species Anhinga rufa. The sequence continues at coordinate 13,905 of VZTV01028262.1, forward strand.
TGTCAAATATAGATAGATTTCACCGAGTATAGAGCGGTCCTGCTGAATATAGGGTAATTTTGCCCAAAATAGCATGATCTTGCTGAGCGTAGCGCCTTCTTGCAAAATACAGAGCGATTTTGCTGAATATTAGGCAACTTTGCCAAATATAGGGCGGTCTTGCCTCATACAGAGCAATCTTGCCCAGTGTAGGGCGATACAGCTGAATCCAGGGCCGTCACGCCAAATATAGAGCGATCTTGCCGCATATAGAGCGATCTTGTTGAATATAGAGCGATCTTGTTGAATATAAGGCGATCTTGTTGAATATAAAGTGATCTTGCTGAATATAAGGCAATCTTGTTGAATATAAGGTGATTTTGCGAAACAATGAGCGATCTTGCCGAATATGGAGCCCTTTTACCATATATAGAGCTATTTTCCCCAATACAGAGCCATTTTACCCAACACAGAGCCATTTTACTGCTCAGAGAGGACCCCCAAATCCACCGCCACAGGGCAACGAAGATCCCTCCAAGGGCCATCCCACCCCCGCCTTCTGCTTGCTTGCCCGCACCCTTGTGCGCCCACCAGCCTGCCCTCACTCCGCCGCCTTTTCCCGGTGCGCCCCGGCACCGCGCTGGCTGTCCTGCACGGCCCCCGCAACGCCTAGCACCCCAATGTGCCCTAACACGACCGTTTAACCCCTTCTCCCCCTCTGCTGCTGGCTCCAGGGATGTTCCTGAGGGAGATTGGGTTGCAACAACGGGTTGGCGGGGTGGGGAGGGAACGGCAATATTTTGGCGACATCCACGACGTGGAAAATGAAGCCAACGATGGCTTCGGGCAGTAGCCAGGCTTGGAAATTCTTTTTGAGCATAATCCCACATGCAGGGACAGGATCTACCCCGTAAAAACATGGTTGCGTTGAGCAAAACCCAAGGGGAAGATGCAACTTTCTGCCTCCCCACGGCGCCGCGATGACGAGGGTGAGGAAGGGCTGTTGGTTCCTCTTCAAAGGGGGATCCTGACGGCTGCCCGTGTTTCATCTCTTTCAGCCGTGCCTCCAACCTCGTGCGGGGGGAAGTGGAAGCCCCCGTTTACCCGATGCAGTAGGTGAAACCACGAGGGGACTGAGGCGAGAGGACCGTTTCCACACACACGCGCGCGCTCATTCACGCACTTCTTGTAAATACTCCTGCAGAGGTTTTCATGCCTCTAGAGGCACCAACCGGCGTCTCAGGTTGAGTTTCTGCAAGGGCAGAAGGAAAACCAGCACTGAGCTATGGCGGATGTCCGCGGCAGCAGGTCATGCGGCCTCAAATAGCTTCCAAAAAAAAAAGGGCGAACGCTTGATTTGGCCTCAAATCGGTGAGAAAAAAAAAAAACACAACAAAAAAAGTGTATTTTAAAGACCTGATCGACTTCAGGTAGAGCCCAAAGCCGAGATGATCCATCTGCACCGGAGTGGCCTGAAGGAAAGCGAGATAAACGCCTCAAGCCAAAATAAACGTAAAATTGAGATCAACAGACCCAAATCCCAGCCATTTTCCCCCAGAAATGCACTATTGCTGCTGACTGTTTCCAGTGTAACGCTGCCTGCTCTTGGGTAAATCAATAAACCTTTTATATAATTTTTTTTTTTCTAGTGGGTTTGTGGGTTGTTCTGTTTTGTTTTGTAAATTCTGAGGCGGGGGGGAAATGGGAATTGTCTTCTCTGTTGGTGGGGGAACCCCCCAACATTTTTCCTGTGGGGAAACGCCTCCATGTGGTTTCCTGCCGTGAAAATATCCATGTACTTCCCACGATGAAACAACCCAACGTGTCTCCCACAGTCAAACGATGTGTCCCATGGGCAAACAACCACCCCAAAACATCTCCTGTGGTCAAACAACCCAACGTGTCTCCCATGGTGAAACCACCCACCCAACACATCTCCCATGGTGAAACAACCACCCAACATGTCTCCCATGGGCAAACAGCCACCCAACATGTCTCCTGTGGTCAAACAACCTAACATGTCTTCTCATGGTGAAACAACCCACCCAATGTGTCTCCCATGGTGAAACAACCCACTGTGTCACCCATGGTGAAACAACCCACCCAACACATCTCCTGTGGTGAAACATCCCAACATGTCTCCTGCAGTCAAACAACCCAACACGTCTTCCCATGGTCAAACAACCACCCAGTGGGTCTCCCATGGTGAAACAACCACCCAGCATGTCTCCCCATGCTCAAACAACCCACCCAACACATCTCCCATGGTGAAACAGCCACCCAACATGTCTCCCCATGGGCAAACAGCCACCCAACGTGTCTCCCATGGGCAAACAACCACCCAATGTGTCTCCCCATGGGCAAACAACCCACCCAACACATCTCCTGTGGTGAAACATCCCAACATGTCTCCTGCAGTCAAACAACCCAACACGTCTTCCCATGGTCAAACAACCACCCAACACATCTCCCATGCTCAAACAACCCACCCAACCTGTCTCTCATGGTCAAACAACCCACCCAACATGTCTTCCCATGGAGAAACAACCACCCAACATGTCTTCCCATGGGCAAACAACCACACAACGTATCTCCCCATGCTTAAACAACCCACCCAACACGTCTCCCATGCTCAAACAACCCACCCAATGCGTCTCCCATGGTGAAATAGCCACCCAACATGTCTCCCCATGCTCAGACAACCCACCCAACACGCCTCCCATGGTGAAACACTGCGATTTTTTACGGAGAAGCACCCCAACGTATTTCCTGTGGCAAAACACCCCAAGTTATTTCCAGCTTCGGGGTATGGCGGCGTTACTGTTAGAGCTTTTTGGAGGCGACGCAAACACACACTCGGCTCCCGCGTTACACAGGCTGAGTAATTAAACGCAAATACTCGTTAACGATTTTGGGGAAAAATAAAAGAGAATCGGCTGCTCGATGAGTAAATTCTTGGGCTCGTTGAAGCCAGAAACAGCCACGTCACATGTCTCCGCGAATCCGCTGTCCCTCTCTCTGCGAGGGTTGTTTTTAAGATTGTATTTCAATAGCCCCGCTTTTAAATAATTAAAAAAAAAAAAAAAAGATAAAAAAAAACCCAAACCCACATTTTTTTTCCTGCGGAGGCCGTGCAAAATCGCTCGATTTCCCCCCAAAACCTTTCCTTCCATCGAGTCAGCAGGAAAACGGGGCCGCTCGGCTTCTGGAGAAACCCCCAAGGATTACAGGGCTCGTGCAATCGCACACGACCAGAGCGAGCTCGGGAATATCCCGAAGGGATTAACGACCCCCCCCCGGTAATTAATTAGCACAAATCCCAAAGCCGTTATAAAAGTCCCGAAGCATCTATAAGGACGCTGGAGCAGTGGAACCACCTCAAGGCAGCAATAAAGGAACTCCAAAGAAGTGAGACATTATCCCAAAGCATTTATAACGAATCCCAAAGCGGTAACGGAAACCCCCGCAGAAATTCCAAATTATCCGAAAGGAATTCTAGCAAGTCCCCGAGCAATTAAATAAAATCCCAAAGGGATTGAATAAAATCCTGAAGGAATTAAATAAAATCCCGAAGGAATTAAATAAAATCCTGAAGGAATTGAATCAAATCCCAAAGTAATTAAATAAAATCCCAAAGGAATTAAATAAAATCCCAGAGCAATTAAATAAAATCCCAAATGAATTAAAGCAAAATCCTCATGGAATTGAATAAAATGCCAAAGGAATTTAATAAAATCCCTGAAGGAATTAAAGCAAAATCCCAAAAGAATTTAATAAAATTCTGAAGGAATTAAATAAAATCCTGAAGGAATTAAAGCAAAATCCTGAAGGAATCAAATAAAATCCCAAAGCAATTAAATAAAATCCCAGAGCACTTAAAGCAAAATCCCAAAGGAGTTAAATAAAATTCCAAAGGAATCAAATAAAATCCCGAAGGAATTGAATAAAATCCTGAAGGAATCAGATAAAATCCTAAAGGAATCGAATAAAATCCTGAAGGAATTAGAATCGAATAAAATAAATAAAGGAATCGAATAAAATCCCGAAGGAATTAAATAAAATCCTGAAGGAATCGAATAAAATCCCAAAGGAACTAAATAAAATCCCCAAAGAATTAAATAAAATACCAAAGGAATTGAATAACATCTCAAAGGAACTAAATAAATCCCAAAGGGATTAAATAAAATCTCAAAGAAAATAAATAAAATCCCAAAGGAATCAAATAAAATCCCAAAGGAATCAATTAAACCCCTCCCTGGTGGGTTTTGGCCACCTCCCCCAGGCCTGGCCCTAAAATCCCTCTCTTTGAGCCCAAATATTTGCGAGGAGGAGACGGAATTTGATGATTTCTCCGGAAAAAAGTGTCTTCTCTGGCGTGGCTCATGAAGTGGGAGGTCCCTGCTGGGGG
>VZTV01028266.1:0-10451 GCA_013400875.1 Anhinga rufa
GAGAAGTTTGTGAAGAACTGCAGTACGTGGGAAGGAGCCATGCTGGAGATGTACATAGAGGACTGTCTCCCATGGGAGAGAACCCCACGCTGGAGCAGGGGAAGAGTGTGAGGAGTCCTCCCCCTGAGGAGGAAGGAGCAGCAGAAACAACGTGTGATGAACTGACCACAACCCCCATTCCCCATCCCCCTGCACCGCTGGAAGGAAGGAGGTAGAGAAATCAGGAGTAAATTTAAGTGCAGGAAGAAGGAACGAGTTGGGGGAAGGTGTTTTTAAGATTTGGTTTTACTTCTCATTATCCTACTCTGATTTGATTGGTAATAAATTTGTCCCAGCTTTGTTTGGTCTTGCTGATGATGAAAGAGACAATTCTCTGCTCCCTAGATTCTCAGAGCATAAATTTCTACCCCAGTCTTTTTGTTAATACTCGCAACTACATAGCTATGCAGTAAGAGCACATCGTTTATAAAGCTGAAAGCTAATACTTATCCTGTAGGTTAGTTTTTACCTACATCTAGTCAGCTAATTCCATACAGTCTCACCATCCTCCTGTTGACACAGAAAGGGTCCTTTCACCACCTTTTTGCAAGGTTTGACCCACTTAAACCAGCTGGAAAGCTGCATGCTGAGATTACACATACAGCCCCAAGGTTTGGATGTAAAAGACACATCTGTGCTAATCTAATGGAGTAATTTGCCTTTAAGACTTATTTTACAACTCCTACTGAAACAAAAAACCTGCAGTCTGTCTTACTGCTTTGAAAGACACATTCATCTGATCTAATTTTCATTCAGAAAAAAAAATAAATATAAGCCACACACAAGAAAGAATTATTGCATGAATAAATAATCTTCTCTGGCATACATTCAGCTGAATCTGGGTTTATTTGAGATCTAAGCATACCTGGTTAGGGAAATGTCTTTTTTTTTCTTTTTTACAAGACAGCAGTTCTAAGAAGAAAAATATTATTTCTAAATTGCCTTTATCTTTCCACTACTTCCATCTATTTGCCTTACACCTAAGATCTGACTTAGACCCTATTACAATGAAGAAAGGATAAATAAGAATTCCTCTGCATAATGAAGATTTTCCTGGACTGTAAAGTTTTCAAGAGAAACAAGCTTTTATTTTATTACCTATGCATTTTAAGTTAGATATGTGACCTGATGAATTAACAGCAGACAAAATCTGCTTGAGAGTGTTCACAGTCAAAAAGAATGTTTCTTTGTTGAGCTATTGGCAAAGAAATGGCTCAGTGTGAAAAAATAAAACCCCTAAATTTTGTTTTAAGAAACTGTTCCCTGGGGAGCTATATATTCTTTTATTCTCTTCACATTTAGAATAAACTAGAAATAAAATTCCAGTTTTATAAAGTGCTGTATATAAGAATAAAAGAGCAATCAGATCAATCACAAAATAATTTAGGTTTAAAGGGACTACTAGAGATCATATAGTCTGCCTCACTGAGCTTTGAGTATCTCCAAGAATGGAGACTCCACAACCTCCCTAGGTGACCTTGTTCCAGTGTTTGACCATGCTCATGGTGAGACTGTTTTTCTATCTAATCCTTTGTTGCACCTTGTATCTGCAAGTCGTTTGTCTTTTTGCTGAGTACATCCAAGAAAAGTCTGGCTCTGTCCATCCTCTTCATACCCTTCCATTAGGTAGATGAAGACGTTAATAAAAATCCTCATTTAGCACTCTCTTCTTAAGACAAAACCACTTCTCTCAGCCTCTCTTTACACTTGGCCCACTCCAGTCACAATCAAAGAGGCCCCTGCCACACTCACTTCAGTATTTCAACATCCTTCTAGTACAGTGGAATCCAAAATGGACACAGATGTGGTATACTAAAGAAATTTTGGGTTAGTCTTCAACCATGCTTTTGAGACATAGGCTTTCAGGGCATGAAGAGCTTTTACATTTGTTTTATTCATTGTCATGACATCACTTTATAGTAGGTGAACAAATATTAATTGAAAAGTACAAATGAAAACGCAACCAAGAACAAAACTGCTTTTACACTGACCAGCCACTAGGACAAAGGTAGAAACAGCCCCAACAGCCCTACCCTGCAGATAACATAAAGCCAAAGGTAAAGAAATACTGAGTGCTTGCAGAACGGGGCTGTTCTGATATTCCCCAAATGAAAATATATTCTATAGTGCACAGTCTAGAAAGCCTTGAAATGAGTCTTTGCAAACTGCAGGAGCATGGTATTTGCCAGTTGGGCAGTCCAGGACTAGAGAGGCTTCTCAGCTATCTAGGCACTTGTAAATCTTAAGAACTAGACACATCCCATTCACGCATCCATGGGTTAACTGCTTGCCTGCAGATTCTGGAAGCCAGCGAAAAAACAACTCTATCCCCAAACAGCTGTCTACTCACTGAATTTAGATTCACGGTAGTCCATCCACCAGCCCACCAATACACGCAGAAGCAGCCTAAGGAGTCTGGGAGTCAAATGATCCACTTCACTGGTAGGAATGGAGTCTGCTATTAAAGCCGCTGGATTGCTTACAGCCCGGCAGGCATCTGAGACACCTGTCTGGGAACATGGAAGCCTTAACAAGTCAGGGCACTGACAACTTGACATCTACAAACTTGTAATAACAGAGCTGGCAGGCTGTAGGTCAGTCAGGCAATGTCATTCTCTACTGATTTTATCTTTACAACAGAAATGCAGTTTGTGCACCCTATGGATACCAGCATGTCTCAGTGTCCCAAACATTGTGATCTGGTTGGAATTTCATATTTCTGCAGGTGTATCAGTACCTTACACATTACTACATCACACACGTACATGTTCACATTCATCATTCACATCATCATTAATAAAAAAAAGCATTCACCAGGGTAGGTACTTTGGCTTTTTGGAAAATAATAGGGTCATAAAAAGAGGTGCCCAGTTAGAGAGAAAGCACATCTGTAACATGCATCATAATATTCATTACAGGTTTTTTAGGACTATGGACTAACGTCCCTAAAAGTTTTCCTACCCAGGGAAAAGCAGTGGTGTGATCTTGCATTTAAGAGACAGCAAAATGAATAAACCACAGGAAAAAACTCTATAGGAAACCATGTCTCATTAGCTCCTGAGTTCAGGAAACTACTGGTCATTGCTTCTTGAAAAAGTAAGACTAAGGTAATCTTTTGTCCTTATACCTAGACACTGTAAAGTAATGGAGAAAGCTATGGAGTATACTCAACTTTTTTCTCCATTGATCATATGTTTCCCAGCAACGTATCACTCATGGCTACATTTTTAGCAGATTATACTCCAAATATGTTAATGTCATTGCTAACATCTAAAAGCTCCTGATGAAAAAAAAATAAAATATGTCTTTACCAACTGGAATTCTGTTCTCCAGAAACTGTCTACCTACCCTTTTACTTAGACTTGATAAAAAAGTAGGAAATTATAGAGAAACTTATTTGTGTGAGACTTAAGGCTGATGTGCTCACAGCATCACTAATGTAAAATTACTGAAATAAATATTAAAATCACACCACATGCCTTCCCAGTTTTACTACCTGGACCTTCCAGGGTGCTCAAACTGCTAATATAAAGGCCATGTAGATGCTTCAAAGGCAAACATGAAAAGGAGCAACATAACCTCCCCTCCTTTCCTACTGTTTCTGCTGTCAGCCTAGTTCTGCTATGGCACGGCTGCATAACCTGTGCTCAGATTTTTGAGGAAATCGTTACACTGAGAGAACGAGCTATGAGGAATTCCATAGAGCAGAGCTGTGAAATGTAAGAAAGGTAAAATTGGACATACAGGTAAAGACTGCTGAGATGGGGCCAAGCAGCAGCTCAAGATTCAAGAGGAAGGACATCAGCACGGAAAGATAATAACATCTGAAAGGAAATATGAGGTGGAAGATTGCAACATCAAGCACCTGTCATAGGGAGCAATGAAAGTTGACCCTTTTCCTTCTGCCTAGCAAAGACTCTATAGGTGGTTAACATACTAATTTAGTAGGTCATTATTCCTGGATATCTTTTGCATGTGTTAACCACAGAGTAACTGCTTTACGTACAACTGCACATAGCAAAAGGTGACTAAACAAAGTGGCCCAGAGAAGGATAGTGAGATAGGTGATGGCAAGCCATTTTGGCAGCAAAGGCATGTAGCAACAGGGAAGTAACCAGAAGGTGCCACTGCTGCAGATGGAAAGAGGAAAGAAGTCAAGGAACAAGGCCCTGTTCACATAAGCTGTGAGTGATAATGCAGTATAGCAATGCTGACATTTTGCTCTAAGCATGGCAGATTATGTCACAGAAAATATTTTAAAATTGATGCCCAGACCATAAAGAAAGTGAAGAAAGGAGACGAGGTGATCCCTGTTATGCCATCTTCTGTCCTTAACCTTCCTGCTTTAAAAATGTGCAGATTTAGATAATAATATTTCTTTTTATGAACAGCAAAAGAGTAGGATTAAGTAGCAATTCAGCAGATGAACAGTTTATTTTATTTACTTTGCTTTTGCACCTATGCTAGGTGTGCTCCTATGTAAGTACAATAGTGAAGAATGACACAAAAAAAAAATGCCCAGAACTTCCTACTTTCATCTCTACAGTCTGAACAGGCTATTAGAATGTTTTGGTGCTATCTAAAATGTGTGGACAGAAAATTTTTGGCTAGGGCCCAATTTAGACAATGTCATAGCAATTCCCATAGCTACAACTAGACTTTAAAGCAACATTTAAACACCTTGCCATTTGTGCCACTGAATATGAAATAGTAGTCTTCCTTATTACCCAATTACCAATGCTTCAGTAGCAAAAATAATCAAGAGATGGTAGGATTGCAAATTTGATAGTGTTCTCTATCACATGCTGACTTTGCTACACTCATTCAAAGTTAGACTTACAGCTGTGAACTGAAACCTGAACTAAACCTTAAATCCACTTAGAAATAGCAATTATTACTACATACACCTTGTTAAACTGCATTTTTTTTGAAGAATCCTATTATATCTTTGTTCCTTTGCACAGGCTACTAATTAGATTTTTAGATGAAGATGTGATTGCACTTGATTTTAATCACTGAGCTGCCTTTGCACCTACCTGGGAATCGGTGAGAAGGATCAAGCAAACATTTACTATTAAAAGCCAATGTCTGATTGGAATCTTTGATGAAAGGGAAAGCCACAGGGATCTGAAATGTCGAGTCTCCACAAGGGAAGAGAGAGCCATAGGAAGCTGCAGTCCTCATACGGCCTATAGTAGCAAAGACACCTGAAGACTCACAGGGATGGAAGCAAGTAATAGGGTCTGCAATTTGGTCGGGGTTATACGGGGTTTCTGTAGAGGTCCTGAGTCTCTGCCTGGAGGCAGCGATGGCAGGCATCAGGCTACATCCTCAGCATGGTCCAAACCTACCTCATGTAGAGACTCCTGCATGATGCAGATAGCCTGACACACACCTCCCTCTCCTGCCCTGATGGCTGTCACATCAAACTGCTGTTATTACTACTTCAAGACCTATCCGAGCTGCCAGGCTTTCATCAGGAACTCCTCTTCAGAGCAGCCAGCTCCCCCTGCAATGGTGGGAGAGGGGGAGATCTTGGGCTGAGCCACAGCTCTCCACCACACGGCACCCCCATATACCCACGGGTGGCAGAGGCTCCTTCAGCGTGCCAAAGGGCAGCACTGGCGGGGAGCCGCCTCTGAAAGCAGACCCCTCATCAGCCTCATCAGGTGGGACTGGGTAGGCCTTGCGTCTTTCCCAGCACAAGTGGTGCTTCACCGTGCAGTGATGTGTCTGCTGCGGGACACGAGGACTACTCCAAACCCCACGCGGTGCCACTGCTGGTGCTTTGTGCTTACAAACCGGCGGAGCTCCACGTCACACCCCACAAGCCTCGCTGCCACACTCCATTTTAACAGAGGCCACAGAAGACCACCGGTCTGGCCACAGAAACGGCCTTGCAGGCCCCCGAGCTCCTCCCCACTCACAAAGCAGTCGGACCATTAGCCACTGGGCCAGGAGCCCCCCAGGGCCAGCCGGGGCTCGCCGCTGGGCTCAGGCCGGCGGGGGCGCCGCAGAGGTGACATTCGCTGGAGAGACCCCTTACCCGCGCAGGTCCCGAGGGCGCACGCCGAGGGAAGCCCTCAGCACGGCTCCGGCTGCGCTTCCTCCCCTTGTACTTTTAATCACAGCCCCTTCCCAGGGCCAGCGGCCCCTCCGGAGCCCGGGGGGCTGCGGGGCCTCTTTCCGCTCCCGCGGCCCCGCAGGCACACACACGCCTCCCGCCCCACGGCCACGGCCGCCTCCCCACGGCCGCCGCCGCCCCGCCCCGCCCGGCTTCCGGGCCCGCTTGGAAGTGGGGCAGAGGTGAAGGCAGGCGGGCAGGCAGGCAGGCGGGCAGGCAGCGAGCCGACGGAGGCGGCGGCGGCGGCGGCGGCGGGTCCGTCCAGGCCAGCGTAAGCGGTGCCCCGCGGGGTGAGCGGTGCCCTTCGCCCGGCCCTTCCCGCGGCCGGGCAGAGGGGCGTGCGGACGGCTGAGCTCGACCCCACTGTCCCCTGGCCCNGGCCGCTCCCCTGCGGCCTCGCGGCGCCGGTTGCCGATTTCCCCCTTGCCCGGTTCTCCGGCGTTCGGTGGGTGTCCCCGGGCTGGCTGGTTGCTCCTCGGGAAGGAAAGCAACAGGCCTCGAGTTTGTTAATCGGGCCATACCCGGTGAAAGCATCAGTAGCCGCCTGGTCGTGGTTTCCCCCCTGTTGTGTGTGTGCCTCTTGCGGCTTCAGGCCAACAAGAAGTCCTGGATGCTGGCTTTGTCAGGGGACACTTCCCTGATACGTGTCTTTTGCCGTGTAAATGTGGTGGGGTTTTTTTGTTTGTTTGGGTTTTTTGTTTGGGTTGGTTTTTTTTTTTTGGGTGGGAAACCAGTACGGGGAGATTTGCCGTGTCTCAGGCTTTGCTGACAGAGTGTTTGTTGTCTATTGAATGTTGTGCTACAGATCTGAGTCATGGAAAAGCAAGTGCTTGAATCCTCTGAGGAGAGAACGTTTCAGTACCAAGATTCTCTGCCTTCCCTGCCCGTACCTGCTCTTGATGAATCTTTAAGTAAATACCTTGATGCAGGTAATGAATTAATAATGTAATAGTGGCGTGGTGTGTGCTGTTGTAACCAGGCTGATCTGAAGATGTTTGCAAAGTGATTTGTAGAGACAGCTTGTTATCAACTGATACAATTGGGGGGGGGGATCCACAAGTTTAGTGTGAAAGGACTTTTTCAGATTCAAAATGGGAAGAAACCAACTGCCCAGAGCAACCTGAGTAAAAGTTTCCATTTTATCCCTATTTGCCTTTCTTCAGCATGGAAGGGAGTCTGGCACATGGGAAGGTTAACTTTTAGATTTGAGGTTTTTTTCTCCTAAAGTTTTGATTTTGTTTTTCAGCTATATCAGCTGCTCTAATGAAAAATACTTCTCCATCTGCAAATTTTATCTTGCATAATGACTACTTTGCTTGTTTATGACTGTGATTGCCCAGGATCTTTGTTTAAAAAAAAAAAGTTATTTCAATCTTTTTCATATTTAAATGTTCTTCTTTCTTACCAACACTATTAACTATACAGTAGTAGGAAAGGGCAGTGGTGGGAATTTTTGGATAATTTCTGCCCTGAAATGTTTGCTCTCCAAAGATCACATAAGAGAGAAGTTTTGAAAACAACATCAATGCACATGTGTTTAGCTTTGTTTATAAAACAGAGGTGACTGGTTAGTTCTTTATTATCCTATCAGACTTCGATATGTTGGGGATGACAAAGATACGTTACCTAGTATCTTGAGATTACTTTCCTATGTTTCTGTAATAATTTTCAGAACTTGGAGACACTGAGCTTTTTTCTGGAACATCTGCTATGTGTCCTAACATCTTACCTGTAATACAGGAATGCTAATAGAGAAAGACCTGGATTTCTGTCCTTAGGAGAAAGATATTGCACCAAAATTTCCTTTTCCCAAAATAGAAATCCGTAAGTTCACTGTGAGTTCCCCTTTATTCTGAGTATAGTGGAAATGGCCCAGTAGATGGTAATAGGTTTTGTTGTTCTTATGTTATCACGTTTGATGTGGAATGTTGAAGTGGTGGTTTTAGAGGAAAAATGTTGTGTGTGTATGTATGTCAAAAAAATGTTTTCTTTTTGTTGTAACGCAGATTAAATGTTGTGGTTTGTGCAAGTTGTGCTGCAATGGTAGGGAACCTGCAAGAACAGAATTGGTCTCTAGAACTTAGTTTTGTAAACCCAGCTGGCTCTCCAAGTTAATAAATAACTGTGTCATGGAGTGATAAAATCTGACGGTGAATTTGTTTGCTCTTGTTTTCTGATTCTGGTCTGTGTTTTCATAAATACCTTATCACATGTCTCTTTTTTTTTTTTTTTTCCCATGCTGAAGTTACTTCCTACTTACTGATCCTTGTACATAAGTCATTCTATAACTTTGATCATCATTGTTGGTCTCCTTTAGTCTCATTGGAGGTTGGAGGAAAGTTAGTCCAGTATTTTTTGTTCTGCCACAGTCTTCCCTTGTTCAAATCACTTAAAGCCAGAACCTGCAGTGCACAATTCTAGTCACTAGCTTGCTGATTCTCATTGCTTAAGCTCTTCATTTGCTTAGTCTGTGAAGGTGAATGAAGGAAAGGAAGTGCTTCTGAAGAGCAATTCAGAAGCTCCAAATGACCCTTCATAGGTGCTGTCAATAATTCCTTGGAAACTCCTGTCTTTCAGCGGTTGGATGAGGACCCCAGGCACTTAACATTAGTTAGTGCGCCTGTTGGTAAAGCACTTGTCTATTTAAAACCAGTCAACTGGAAAAGCTGGACAGAGTATTTCTCAGAAGGTGCCTTATTTAGGGCTTTACAGTAGCTGCTTCTGCTTTGGATTCAGGATGACTAACCTTGTTTTGAAGATAGACCTTGAGCAAAGAAGGTTGCTGTAGCCATGTTATTTAGCCTTTCAGCTGACCCCAGAGGTTGAGACTCAGAAGCTTGGACTTGGCCTGAGAGTATGAAAACCCAAAGCTCCAGCTTTTCAGATGGTTCCTTAACTATGGAACTGAAGATATCTTTCATGGGATAGTTCTTGTTCATGGATGGAGCTGATCTATGCAGAAAGGAAGACAACATCTGTGGGCCTGGAAAAAGTGTCAAAAGAGAAGTTTCACTGAACTCTAGTGAGAAAGGGGATGAATTCTGCTCCTTCCTAATAGTACTGCTTCTACATCTGATCACATAGTTTTTAAATTGAAAGCCCTGTCATCATAGAATCACATAGGTTGGGAAGGGTTCATCTAGACCAGATCCCTACTCAGAGCTGGTCCAACTACAGCAGGTTGCTCAGGCTTGCTTAGCTGGGTTTTTTGTATCTGCAAAGATGGAGACTCCATAGCCTCTCTGGGCAACATGTTCTGGTGTTAGATCACCCTCATGATTGTGGGAGAGGGAACAAAAAACACACCAGCAATGACACAAAAAACGCTCACATTTTCCTTGTCAGAAATTTCCTGTGTTCCCACTTGAGTCCATTTTCTCTTGTACTATTCTTGTACATCTCTGAGAGGAGTTGTGCTGTCTTCCTTATGCTTTTCCATTCAGTTGTTAAAGAGTGCAGCAAGGTATTCCCTTTGCATTCTGTTCTTAAGGTGGACAAACTCATTCCTTAGCCTCGTATCTTCATCGTGTGCTCCTGTCCCCTAGCAATCTTGGTCACTGCTTGAATAGGACCGGAACCCAGTAATTTTGCTTATTTTGTTTCTCGTGTGCCTGTGCGTATTGCTGTGTAATGACTTTGTAACTTGAATAACAGAGGATAATCACTCTCTCGAACAATATTGTATGGTAGTAAGGTCACTCTCTGGGAAACTGGAGTGTCGGACTACCTTCAGTCTGGGGAGGCTTTCAACTCCAGGTTTCCTGGGTGAATACTGGGGACTGCTAAATGGTATTGATGGCTGGCTCTGTCTCTATTATTTATTTTTTTAATTTGTGTTCACAACTGATGGTGGTGCAATTCAAGCTGCATCCAGATATTGGTTATATTGACTTAAACAAGGCTTTTGGCATATCGAAAAGTTGTTTATTTTTGTTTGTTTGTTTTGTTGGTTTTTTTTTTAAACTTCCTTGTAGACAAACTGATGAAATATGGACTAGGTAGTAGACAGCTGGCTGGACTGAAAACTGTCTCAGCTGCTGGGCTCAACCGTTTGTGATCAGCAGCACATATTCTAGATGTAGGCCAGTCTCTGATGGTGTACCTCAGGGGTCCAGTATTGTTTAACATCTTCATTAATGGCCTGGTTGATGGGACAGGGCGCACTCTTGAGTTTGCAAATGATACACAGCTAGAAGAGTGGCTGATGCTCCAGATGGTTGTACTGCCATCAGAAGGAGACTGACAGGCTGGAGGAACAGGCTGACAGGAGCCTCATGAAGTTCAACAA
>VZTV01028268.1:1785-23881 GCA_013400875.1 Anhinga rufa
GCGTTAAGAAAAATAGTGACATTTCTGTCAGAAAAAAACACAGGTGCAGTTGAGTCTGCCTTAAACCTAAGGCATGGACAAGACAACTCCCTGCTGCCCTATGATGCCATGGCTACAGAGCTCTGCTTGCTTCTCTGGTAGGTTTCTCATCTGTAGACATCATGTGTGTGCCTGGCCAGGTCTCAGGTCTCCAGTCTCACTTTGTAGACGTCAAGAATCATTCTTGAGACTAGAAAGTGAACCTGCTTTTTTTCCCTACAAGCAAGCCTATAGCAAAATTCACTGAAAGACTCCTTTTTTTTTTTTTATTTCAGTGATCAAGCTCAGAATTAGGATTAAAATATAATTTGTTCACAATTGAAAGTTCACTAATATGAAGAATTTGGTGATAACTGAAGACCATGCTATGTCTTCATATCTTTCCAAAGAAGGAAATTATAGGATGGGGCTAGGAGAAGAGATAGAAGAAAAGGAAGAAAAGAAAGGAAAATAAAGCATATTAACAAAGTACATTGTTCCACACATCTATAGCAAGTGTTGCATGCTTACATCAACCTTTTGGTGGAAGGATTGGAATGTTCCAAGACATTAGATTACCACAATAACAATTTGCCCTCTTAGAATTCCTTTCAGTTTCAGGATGTAGGCACAATGGAAATCATGCACACATGATCACACGGAAGTCTGAAACCGGGCATGAGATAAAATTAATTGGGATTTAAGTTTTATTGCAAAATAAAACCAAACCATAGAGAATTAACATTCTGTGTTTTGACATTCACAGATTTACTTCTGGAGTTTTGGCATCAAAGTAACAAGAACCCGCAATTCACTATTTGTCGTTTCCTGGAAATTTGGATGCAGGTGAATCAGGAGACTGTACAACATTCTCAGGTCTCCCAAAGTTCTCATCTAATACTTCTCAAAACAGCTCCAAGCACCAGCCAGGATTTACAATGAACACTAAGGCACCAAGCAATAATACATCCAGTAGTGACAGAGCTCGTTCTCTGTTGGTATCTGGTGTTTTTTCCTCCTTCCACAAAAGCAGAGGAGCCATATAGCTAGTTTAACCAGCTGCCAAGGAATTTACCCCATGGCCTAGACGTAGCCTGATGTTTTCACACATGCTTTGCCTGACTTGAGGGAGTAGCTGTAGAGGTGCAGGGTGTCCACCTTGCCACTGTGTTCTGACTAACTATTAGTGTCTGTTGGGGATATGAGTAGCCAGGTTCATATTTTAATTATGTTGGGTTTTTTATGCTAGAGGCTCCAAGCAACCCTTTTCTGAGCTTCAGAAAAAAAATGAGGCATAAAGCTACCCTTTCTGCACTTATTCTAATGCTATCCAGCCCCTACCCCTTCACAGGATTATAATTACTGCAATCCAAAGAGTTTCACACGAAAAAGAAAACAACAAACTGTTAAGAGTTTAAGGTTCATCAAGGGAGTTCCAAAAGCCTCCTCAGTAAGTGAAAGAATAGGTGAAACCACTAAGCAAAAATTTGGGTCATTTTTAAAATTGTGATGTATATGTATAAATCTTATGCATTTAAAGAGATTGAGTGTTGGCAGAAGACATATTCCTGGTGCATTTAGTACGGCTTTTATTCTCTTTCTGTTCTGAAGATTCTTTGAAATAATTTTAATTATACAGTTCAGTGATAAGAATTGAAATAAAGTTGATGATGGTAAAAATTTTGCAATATTTTATGTCACAATCAATGCAAAGACACACCTGGGGAGCTCACTGCTAGAGAATAAATCTGCTTGTAGAAGACAAAACATGAGACTGCAGGAAAATCCAGTAAGACAAAGATAATTAATTTCATGTAACTGACAGTGAGGATCTGCCAGTTGTGTGTTTAACAAACACTTCAACTTCACCTAAAATCTGCACCATTGTCAATAAAAAGCGACAGCAACAACAAGGTAAGCAGCAGCCATAGGGGTAGCATATGTGCTTACAAAGCAAAGAAATCTTGTCTTACGATGTCCTGGGCAGGCAGTAGAGATTTGCAGTGGCATAAAGTGTTCTTTAATTGTTTTTAATTTTGTAAACCTTTGTATTTTCTGTTGTCTTTTGGAAAAACCCTCAAATATTATGAAAAGAGGGAGTGAAAAATAAATAAAGATCAAAATGAAGCCTGAAATAGACTATGGCCACAGCATTTCTGTTCTGAGAAGGAAAAAGATAAAATAATAATTAAAAATAAGCAAGAAGCATTGCACCCTATGGAAATTTCAACTCCAGTTTTCAGATGAAAGAGGTCTACAGGTAGGCATTCAAACAAAATCTTTTAAAGTTCACTATGTGTGATGAATGAGTTTATATTATTAGATCATATGAGTGCCTATTTTTAGGTTAATCAGCATAACTAATTTTGCCACTGTGTTTGAAGTGTGACTTTTTGAACCTAGCCCCAAAAGAAGTGTGCTTTGCTAGCAGACCTAAAATGCACCATGTACAGAGCATCTTCTGTAGACACATTACCTGGGCCCTAAAATAAATGTAGTAAGGTGACTTCACATAGTTCTAGGTTAAGCAATCAGGAAACACATAGATAAATCAAAAGTAAGACAGTTTCTGCAAAAGGAAAGGAATGTATTTTTAAGTTTCCCACCTCTGGGCTCTGACTGGACATTTTACAGCTCTTTACACTCCAAAGGCTATAGGAAAACTCACAAGACTTCCTTGTTTCCTTGGAAAGGAGAGCAATATTGTACCTGCGTAGAATAGCTATGCCTAAAGATAGATTTCATAGAAAGATATGTATTAAAACATATAAAATACATCTCACATATATACTATATTTATACTAAAAAGACTGAAAAACTTCAGGCTTCCCATGGAGAGAGAGAGAAAGAAAGTTCTGAAATTCTCTCAAAGTTTATTGAGTGAACAAAACCTCATATAAAATGGGTCAGGAAACACATACAACACTGGCCAAAATTCACATTTTCCAAGGGTTTTTTTCCTTCTTGGCATGCCCCCAGTGCACATGCCTTTGCTTTGCATATGGCACCTTATAAACTGCTGGCCTTTTCCTAAAACTGATAGCTCATTCTTGAAAATAGAATCAGTGTGCTAACTAAGCTATCACAAATAAGGTTTTCCTCTAGCTCCCTAATGGGAACAATTTCTCTTGCTGGTTTTATGGCAACATGCAGGATAATTAATACAAAGTTGTTTAAGAAATTAATCACAAAACATTTCAAAACAAGCATTTACAAGTGAAATATTTAGGTTACAAAATAGTTTACAGATAATCACCTATTTTATAACTACAAAAATTTAACAGTTTCTCTTGACTTTAATGGTGAATGTATGTATTTGTGAGAAGGGACAACCTTTGTGAGGAGAAGAAGAGTATTCTACCCCCAGATGTACAAGAAAACATGAGTTGCTACCTGGATTCTCCATACAAGTGTTCAGATTATCCCTGTATGTCCTCCTCATAACATCACTAGGAGGGTTAAAATCCTGACTCTGAAGAATGTAGGTGCATCTGGGAGCATAGGACTTCTTACTACTCACTTTTCTTATTATTCCTCATTCTGTTGTATAAATACTATTGTCTGAACCATAGACTGGAAAGCAATAAATTTTGTCAAGGAGTGAGTAAAGATTTATCCTTTACTTTGGAAACAATTTTGGAATTCTAAAGTGTTGGCACAATGCCACCAATAAGCCATGTAATAAACAAGGTGCCATCTACATTGTGAAATTCCACTGCTTACAGTATTTTAAAATAAACTGTAGTATTTGGTACACCCAAGATTGTGGGTTCTACTAAATTACACTAAAAATACCTCAGACTCAGATCTGAACCTAAATAACCCTGTTGCTCATTAATCTGCAATACAGATATTAAATAAAACCAGTCATGCCATATATGTCAGTTTCTACTGTCTGAAGTCTCTTTTTTCTCTAATACACACCCTGCCATCTATTAAAATTTGTTTAAGTTGTTCTTGTGATGATACAACAATAAATCTCTATAATAAAATCTACCCATAATAAAAAAAACCAACCAACCAACCAAACAAACAAACAAAAAACCACAAAACAAATCAGTCACTAGCCAGTTCAGACTTTTCCCCCCCATTTATTTCTGGTCTCTCTTCCTCTCCTTTCTCACTCTTTTTCCTCCATAGAAAGGACATCTTAAAATTTAGCACAGTATTTTGGACTAAATAGGAATGAACACCAATGTCCTGGGATGCTTTGAAAACTGCTAGTAGTGATGAATCTTCACCCACTCCACTTTGCTCCTGGACCATTTAGACCTTATGATCCCACAGCTTTACTCCCCTACCTTCCAGCATCCACATCCATATCACTTGAAGAGTATAGGTTAGCACTCACAGGATCTAGAAAGAACAAGAGAGGCAACTGGTGGAATTCAAAATGAGAGAAGCACCATTGCCACAGTGTCACCATCACCCCTGCTTCTGGTGTCCGCTTTGGATCTACAGCCTGGTTTGTCACCAGAGGCAATCTTGGAGGATCCATGCAGGCAGCACAGCCGAGTTCCCAGCAGGTAGGCCTGTCATCACCCCTCATTGGTAAGCTTAGTGCTACCATCCTCTTCATTTCCAAGATCCCTCTACTCCCCCTCCACTGCTGTACATCTATGCACATCCACACCTTGCCATCTATTCTTTTCCAGGACCTCTGCCCAATGAGGAGATGTAGACAACACGTTAAGGCAAAACCAAAAAAAATTCTTGTCATTGCATGCAAAGACCCCCTTGTGTGGTCTGATACAAGCAAAAAACATTGGCCTCAGTTGTGGAAACAACTGGCTAGAGTCAATTCAAAAGGCCCATATACTCTAACAGAAATCAGAAGAGTCAATTTTGCAGAAAGCAAGCCACAGATCTTCTTAAAGTGCTTTCAAATATATAAAATTGTGTCACTCTCAGGGTGACATTACTTAGGCACTGTGTTCACACAGTTACACTGTGCTCATTCAAAATGAAAAAAAACCCCAGTTGTTGCACAGGTCAGTTCTGAGCTCCTAAAACTACATTTTCCAAGGGCACCAACAACTACACCAGCTGAGCATCACAGTCCCAGTGCTAGTCAGTCTGTGTTGAAGTTCACACTTTGAAAACCTCATTCAAACTTCATTCACTCATCCCATGCAGTTGACGTTTCTTCATTGCCCTGCCCTAGTGAGACTGCATCTGTGGTACTGTGTCCAGTTCTGGGCCCCCCAGTTCAAGAAGGACAGGGAGCTGCTGGAACAAGCCCAGAGGAGAGCCACAAGGATGATCAAGGAGCTGGAGCATCTCCCTTGTGAGGAAAGGCTGAGAGACTTGGGTTTGTTCAGCCTGGAGAAGAGAAGACTGAGGGGGGATCTCATCAATGTTTATAAGTATCTGAAGGGTGGGTGTCAGGAGGATGGGACTGGACTCTTTTAAATGGCACCCAGTGACAGGACAAGGGGCAATGGGCACAAGTTGGAACACAGGAAGTTCTACCTAAACATGAGAAAAAACTCCTTTCCTGTGCGGGTGCCAGAGCAGTGGCACAGGCTGCCCAGAGAGGCTGTGGAGTCTCCTTCCCTGGAGACATTCAAACCCTGCCTGGACGCGGTCCTGTGCCCCCTGCTCTAGGTGTGCCTGCTCACGCAGGGGGGTTGGACAAGATGATCTCCTGAGGTCCCTTCCAACCCCTGCCATCCTGTGATTCTGTGATTCTGTGATTCTGTGACTCTGTCCATGTGGCAACTGACAGCAACAATTACTGGTAGGCAGCAACAGTCTCTCACCCATTTTAAAGAGAAGCACAGATCTTTGATCCATCTTTCTCTCTCACAAGACATCCTTTTGTGAACTCTCCTTCCTCCTTTTATTACTCACAGCTCTAACTAACCCTGGAGGTTATGCAGACATTTCTCCATGACTTCTAGTCCCTGCCAAATTGAAGAGTGGGTTTTTTCTAACCAAAGCACTCCCAGCTGTTCCTTAGCTGCCATTCAAACATGGTAATCTTAACCAGTGATATTCACATGGTCTCCTAAAGGCCCCATTGTAGTGTTCCTGCCTGCAGGCATTCTTAGGGAGCTGCTCAGAGGGCCGCTCCTCACCAGCACATTGAGGACTCTGTATTAGGGCTTCAGGTCAGCTGTCCTGAGACAGATCCAGCTGTGAAATGCAGGGAAGGGCTAGATAAATATCAGACCTTAAAGGCAAATCTTAGTCCACCTCATTGTATAGTCTTCAGCAAACACATTGGTTGTCTTCAAGACACTGTAACTGGAAAAGGATGGGAAGATGCAATTGTTTTACTGCTTTTATGTGGGGGGATGCTCATATGTTAGAGCAAACGTAGTTTGAAGAGTATGCAATTAATCCATAGCTGGAGGTAGCATACCCTCATTACTGTTTTCTGAGGCTTTCTGTAGAGAAAAGCATTTAGTCAGGGTTTTTTAAGTCACTGACTGAATTATGGTAACTGCTGTTTGGATTTGCTGTCCTTTATACATTTGCCATTTGAGTAGAGGTTCAGCAAAATAAACAAACAAAAATAAAATCCAAAGCCATTCTGTGTTGTCCACACAGTAGTAATACCACACTACTTCCCTCATCCTATTCTTTCTGAAATAAACATGCTTATACCATTACAAAAGGAGCAAAATATTCAGTGCGAACAAATAAAATCAGTCAGCTGAAGCAGAGAGTTCTTGGTTTGCTCTCAGACAAAGGCACAGAACATTAAGTCATTCTACAAAGGAAAGTTGAAGATGGAAACAAATCACCAATCAGAAGAGACAAGATCATAATTAATGAAAAATACTGATGTTACTGTAGCACTACTATAATTTAATAAGTGAAGCAAAACGGTTTAATTTTCCTGTAGCAACAATATAGAATACTTGACACAAGGAGATGACCATCTTTGTTAGAATTGACCAAACTCCTGTGAAACAGAAAGACTGTAGGATATTGCTCAAGGGAAGCACGTGGAAGCCCAGCTGCTGTCCTGAGAGGGAATGGGATGAGAAGAATGTGTTACAGGACTTCAGCTGGAGGAGCTTCCCCTCAAAATAGAGGACTGAAGGCCTGAACAGGGAATGGCATGCAGTGAAGTTAAACAGGGAAAAAAAGTGGTGTTAAGAAAAAATTAGGTTTTCCGCCAATTTTAAAAGTTGAGATTTTCTTACATGAGTTTATTTCCTTTGAAATATTTATTTGTACACTTACTATATTTGTATATGGTATGGAAGACACTGCTTTGATCCTGTGTTTTCCCTGCTTTAAAGCCTTAAAGGTCTGTCTTGGTTCATAGTAGTATGCTTGGAAAGAGATAATAGGAAATATGAAACAAATAACTATCTCCCGTGTAGCCCTAGTTACAATAGTATCTGAACTATCTTAAATACATTTGTCAAAGAGCTTATCAAGGACTTCATCATGAATTTTCAAGGCCCATGCTAGAGCACTGTAGGCTTTGTGGCTGATAGTCCACACCAGCAGGAACAGAGCAGATAAGATTGTGCAAAAGTCTGTGATACATACCAAGGTAAAATAAATACACTTTCCAAATCGTAGATGTGTACTGAATCATGTGAAAATTGTCCTCTGACCTTGGAGAGGTGGGGCTATCTGTAGTATTCAGTCAAGTTTCAGAATGGGGCCCTAAGGAAAATAAATGATGAACAAGCATTGGTTGCAAACTTACTTAAAACCAGGCCATCTGAAAAGCATCTGTTTTCAGGCTGCAAAATCACATCCATCAACCAGCAGAGGTTTTATTTAAGCCTCACTTTAAAGGAAAATTCCAAAAAGTTAGCAGCTAGCAAAAAACCACAACCTCTTAGAAATATCATCTGCACAAGAAAGAAGGTTAAATAATATCCACAAATTTACTATGTAGACACTGCAGATCACTGAATAGAAATTTTGATGATAATAAATGATTGGCCATTGCTAGAAAAATAGTCTGGTAACCAGCCATGTTCTGTTTATATAGTACATATGCCAAGGTGTGATCTGAGCCCTGAAGCTATCCATATCCTCTCTCTAGACACAGACTATCTAGGGATGATATTCTGACTGAAATGGGGATTTGTGGATGAGTACATACAGAAGCATTGGCAACAGTTAATTCGAATAGGGAAATAGAAAGTGGTATCTGAGTTTAAATTAAAAAATACCAAATTTGTATATCTGACATACATACATAAAATAGAACTGAACAAACTCTTCCAGTTTGGATTTGAGTCTTTTGAATTGCTGTAGGACTTGCTTGTGAAATTTGCATCTGTATAAATAGATCGTATTTGCATGAATTTGAAGGTCTTGCTCCACCTCTGCCTGACTGCAGGCTTATGCATTTATTCAGTACCTGTTGCCAGTGCTCTGTGTGAGGGAGCAGCAGGAGCTACTCCATGACAGGGATAAGCTGGGAGCCGAGGGTGGCCCCAACTAGACTGTGTCCTCTCCAGTGGGGCACAGCACCTGAGCAGGGTGATAGGTGGTGATAGGCACAGCCTCCCTCAGTGGTCCCAGGAAGGGTGATAGATAAGTCAGGTCACAGCCAGGAAGCCCAGGCAAGAATAAAAGGAGGCAGGCCTGAAACAGGGCTGGAGACAAGGTTACCTACACCCCAGGTCCAGGATCAGTCCCAGAGTGGCCAGTTAGTCAGGCCAGCAGAGACAGGGCCAAGCACAAGTACCTCTGAAACACAGCTTGGGCATGGTTAGAGGTGCCCAGCCTGAACTAAAACAGAGACCCCAGACCAACATGCAGAAACCTGTGGTGACATCCCTGGTGATGCCAGTCAGGATCTACTGGTGTACTCAGAGCTGTGACAGTCTGTGATTTTTTCTATTCATCCAGCATATCCCCATGTTACTAATTGCACAGTAACAGCCAAAGACGTTTCTTCTGCACACATAAAAATTGTTGATTGGGGTAAATGGACCTGCCTGATCAGTCTTAACAAAGCACCATCTGCTTATTGCTCCAGAGCTCCATTTAGGGCACCTGATGGGTTTTCACCACCCTGGTGTTTCTTGGGCACTGTCCCCTGGTCAGGGAAGTCACAGTCCCTGCCTTGTTGCCAACTTGAGGAGCAGCCCATTCTTTCTGCTCACAGACACAAAATCATAGTGGTCTTCAGCGTGATATGTCTGACTGGAAGTGCTCTGGATGTCTCATTGATGAGAAATGTAAGACTAGAGCTGATCTGGACACCAAGATCTCCTCCACCAGGGGTGCTGGAGGAAGCTTGTTACAGAATCCACACATACAATTTACAGCTACAATAATTAGCCCAGGGAAAACAGAGGTGGTGCTATTCATCAGTTCTAGAAAAAGCTCAAAATGAGAAAATCTTGACTAGCCACAGATTTTACCTATTCTCCAAAGTTTGAATTTTTGTGATGCTCAGTTTTGTCAGTGAACTAATTATGGAGTTCACTGAGTAGAGTTTTTCAGACAATGACCTATGTAATGACAAAATCTTTCATCAGTTCATATGTTTTTATAAAGTAGAATCATTAAAGATTGAAAAAGATCAATTAGACTAGTTAAACATTTATATTCAAAGAAATTGACTATGTATAATATGTATGATTCATATGTACAAAGTGCTATTTTCATACGTAGCTCATATATGCTACCCATACAAAATATTCACTCTCTCTAGTTATGATCTCACTCTCTGAACTATTCAGTCATTTTCATTAGTAATCTTCAGCTAACCATAACATTTCTACTTCTCAGGAATGATGAATTTTAGCAGATTATTTCCATTGCTTCCTGTCAAGGTATCTGTGTTCTTAAACTCATCATGGATATTTAACTTCATAAAACTCTGAGAAAGGTTTGTTTTGTCTGGGATTCATCTGGAGAATGCCTTGGTAAGGCACATTCATATTCACATGCAACATTGATTTTTAACATGTATTTTTATCTTAGAAACATTTAACTTTATGTGGGAATGAATTTGTTGTTCAGTGTTTATTTTACTGTAAGGTACTCAAAATAATTATTAAAGGAAGGAAGATTGTTAGTATAGCAATCCATCACCAGCTTAGTTTCATGATCTCTATGGAAAATATTAAACTGGTACCATTATAAAACAGACCTTAGGAAAGCAAAAGGTGCCAAAATGAACATCAGGTACTTACCTTAATTCTGTTTCTTTTGCACAGTCATTAGCTGAATTAACCGGTTGCATACTGCTTCTTAAGTAATACAGAGCTATTTTCTGTATACCTACCTATAGAACTATTTTATTTCAGAGTACACCATAAGTAAACTACTGATTACACAGGTACAACCATGATTCTTTTTTAGAATTAAATTTTCACTGACACCATATTTTCATCATTCTTGGCAAAAATAATACAGAGGGAATTCAACATGCCTTCATTAAAGCCATTGCAGCCTTACATTTTCCCTACATGCCCACTATGAACGACACTTGTGCATGCCTATCACTTGTGAACCTTTAGCAACTGTGCTAAAGAGGTAATTAAGGGTTGGCTTTATACAGTAAAGGAGATTAATGTGGCATATAGTGCACAGCCTTATCTGTTGGAAGCAGAATGAAGCTTTCTATGACATGGCAGGATATGTCATTGTCAGTAGAAACAAAACATTTGCATATGAGAGAATGGTTTGGAAGTGGTTCCCTAACTTCTGCACATTCCCGCTTTTTTAGATTTACATGGTAGTTTTATTCCTATTGTAGTGCCTTTAAAAAAAAAATTGGTTGTTTCTTAAATATGGGAAGACACTGAATATACTACACCTGAAGTATAATGCTTTATAATCTCCAGTATAGAAATATGAAATGAGGGCAGAATAGTACAGGACTCCTATATCAGCTTTTCTTTTGGTAAAAGATACTTCTGCCAAGTGTTCTCCTCCCACTGTACAGTCAAGCTGATAAAACTCTGAATTTAGGGATCAAAAAGTACTTAACAAAATGAAACTATTCTTTGTTTAATTGCTGGCATAATTGAACCTGCGGGAATATTTCTGAAAAAATGGAGGTCAAAAAGTTGGACTCTATCAGAACTAAATTCTGTTCCCTGGGCTGCTACAGACTGCTATGCAACACCCTATAAGTTAATGCAGCTAGACTCTCAGAGATGGCAGTTTAACTGACCACCATACTGTGTCCCATTTCAAACCCCAAAGATGGATTTATCTAACCAAATGAGGTGGCTGTCTAGCTCTCCTTTTTAGACTAGTTTTTAGAGCAGTTTCACCCCCTCTTGCCTTTAGGTGCAGATCTAAAATAATTCCCATGAATTTCAGCCTAAAACTGCTTTTTTTTTTTCCACTGCCTATAAAGTCTGGGATGATTTTCACAGATGTAGGAGTATGTAGTATAGGTATAGTGTAATATGTTAGAAAGTGGTATGGTACAGTAGGAGAAGATTTGTGGAGTGAAACACATGATGCTGAGGAACTGATATGTGCTCTATGTGTGTTTGGGGGATTTTACTTTGGCTTGGTCCTAGTCTGATTGCCAGGAATGTACATTAGCAGGTCTACCATTAGCAGGTGTAGTGCATTAGGTATGTTCCTGGAACAATCTTTTGCTTTAGCTTAAGAAGGTCATTTTCAAGCTCTAAGGCTGCTCTGTGATATGAGCTGATGCTCAGTAAATCCTGGATAACTAGATTTGCTTCAAACGAGCACTAATGATCTGAACTAAAATACTAGTGTGGGTGTTCCCACAGATGTCTGTTGTGGATGAAATTTATCCCACTGTTATAACCATAGCATCAGATATTGATATTGTTTTTCTAGCTAGCCACAAAGTAGTCAAAACTGTGCTCTAGTGAAACGTTACCTGCAGGTACAGGTAGATTAGATATCAGTGCTTTTACAAGACTGTTTTCTGAACAAATATCTTTAATTTAGTACTGCAGTGTCTGTGTGCCTGTATGATAGGAGCCAAACTCTTAAAAAAAAAAAAATCACCCTCATCTCTTTCATACTAATGGATTCTTCAGTTTAGGAAAATAATACAATCAGGAGGAGCTGAGCCTCTCACCTTTATGAAAGCAGTTCTAAAAAAATACTCTTCCAATATCGTCCAACTACTTTCTTATTAATTTTCCTAGCTTTATTTTCTTGCTTCCTGCATTTTAGAAATGAACATTTGTTCATTTATATTAAATAACTTTTTTGCCATCACTTCCACAGTACATTATTATAATGCCCTAATTGTATTATACTATACTATCTTAATAATATTTAATGCAATTTCATCAATTTCAACAAAGTTCTTGATATGCCAAAAAATACCAAAACAATCATAGGAACACATCTACATACATTTCAATAAAACAATCAATTTGTCCACACTGTAAGGGGACAAGTAAGGGGACTGATTTCACAACATCAGTTGCCTGTTCTGCCAAGTGGTAAAATTCCTAATTAACTTGGTGTTTTTGAAGCCTTGTTCTTTCCCATTTCCTTGCTAAATGTAGAAACCCCATTAGTGTCTGCACAGGGAACTGCTGCAGTAAAATTGATAGCATTCCCAGTTATCTTCATTTGACAGTAGTTTTACTGGAGTGAGTACTTGATGGGAAACTCCTTGTTTGACAGGCACCAGCTTACAAGACAGGGAATAACACTGCCAGGAAGAGGGGAAGGAATTTACACTTTCCTGAACTAAAGAAAATTAAAATCTGCTTTTTTTTTTTTTTTTGTCATCTCTTTACTCTCACATTTCATTCTGCTCACATCTCAGCTGCCCCTTGAAGCCTCATTCTCAGATTTGCATTTCTGGAAAAAGAGACCCTGAATACTGACAACCCAAACTTGAAACAACTCATACTCTTTATCCATTTTAAAATCGGTATTGTCTTCTACAGTGAACCTTTCTAGCAAACATGGGTAATAATACCAGGATTCTTTTCCAGAAAGAGTGATAGGAGTTTAATTAAATAAATAATGATTATGGATGTGTAGTATTTTCTTAAAAGAAAACAGCCAGATGTCTAAGCTATGGATCAAAGTATTTAGGTGAAGTATTGGCACTGCTAAAGTCAGATTTGACATTGACCTCTATGCAGACAAGATATTGCCCCCTTTGGAAATTCTGACAACAGTTGTATTTTAGCTTATGTTAACTATTTTACACAAATTGAAATCAATATAACTGCAACAAAAACCAAGGTCCTTCACTTTTTTTTCCCACTTAGCTAACATTTTATCTAACAAGTAGATTTTAGATAACAAAATTATTTTTTCTTCCATGAAACAAAATTATGACATCTTTAGAGCAGCCTCCAGGTTAAGCATAGCTAAGTCCTAAAAATTTGGACATATATGAATACCTTCTCATATGGTATTCCCTAGGTTAAGAAATGAAAAAGCAGAAAAAGCAGTTGTAAAAATCTACAGGACAAGCAAATTCTATGATATTAGCTCCCTGATTTTGTTATTTCCCTAAGTTATTTGTTGAAGAAATCAAGAAACTACTCAGAGAGACATCTAAATTCAAGGAAGTGTTTGCAATATTTCTTTTAAATGCTTATCATGCATATGTTTGTACTGGGATCTCATCAGATAGTTAATATCCTCTCAAAGAATAAAAAAAGTGTGAGAGAAAACTAATATGATTAAAAAAGGGAATAATAACTTCATAGATGGAAGGGAATAATAACTTCATAGGTGGCTTAATGCAAGCACTGTGTACAGATTGGTATTTGCTTTAAGATATGGACAAGCACAGAGGGCCAACCTAGTACTTATCATCTTTACAGAGGAAACCTAGAGGTAGAATTGTCCTTGGATATGCAAACACTGAAGTAGTAATCATTTGGATACTTAGTATGCAACTTTTCATAAGTGAAGAGGTAGGATGATTTCTCAGCTGTGAAGATGTATCCTCTGTTTCAGTGTGGGTGATTGATTGCTTCCTCTGACAGCTCTTTAACTGCAGCTTTGGAAAGGCTTAAAGATTGGAAGCTGGTTTGCATCTAACCCACTTATTTGTAAGAAAGGATCCTAGGAATATCCTGTTAAGAAATAGAGCTTTCCTGACGTGTCATAAAACACAGCAATTGGAACCAGATATCTTGTTGGAGTCCCTTTGCTGTGGCAGGACATAGTGAAGCATGATCTGTCCATGGGAGACTACAGGTTGGATGGTATTAGTCATCTTAGTTTAAGTGGCTGGATAAAAGTACTTTGAAATCTAGCCTGTGGATCTCTGTAATGCTCTGAACAAGCAAAGTCAAAGCATAGACTATAACACAGAAATGTAAAATGAAAATTCTTAGCAAGTTGTAAATAAACTATTTTAATGGAATTATGACAATTGAGAAACTGGAAAGCAAATTAACAATTATCATTGTTTTGGTAATTTCGTTTGTGCAATATCTTTAATAAAAATAAATATACAATAAGCCATTTCTCTTACTCCTAAATCTGCTGTTGCAGGTCAGTAAAATCTGTAAGCACTCACATTTTCAGGTTTTATATAAGGTTTTGCTTGTATCTTTTTAAGATTTCTTTTAAAATCCTATTTCTTTCCCTTGAGGTGACAATATTAACTGTGTGAACAAAGTGGTTGAGTTAGCAACTGGAAGGAAACACTGCTAGCACCTAGGGAGATGCATTTCCAACAATTATCTTAATGAGGTGATTTCTCTTTGAAGTCAGCCTGACCCATTGGTAATTGTTTTACACCAGCTCCAACACCGGGAGAAGCTTGCCAATATTCTTGTCCGCTAAGAATCACTGTAACAACCATGTTCTGTGTTTTCAATTAAATGTATGTTTTACAGGTACAAACTGTAATGATTCTCACCCTGAAGAAGACTCTTTCAATTGTTTTGACAATATAGACATTTCCCTCTTTATCTGGACATGAGTCAGGAGCTCAGATGAGTCTTCAATAAAAGTTTAGATTGTGGGGCTAGAACAGAATGAGTAGAAAAGTAGCACACCAGAGAAAATGGAAGTCTTCACTCTGATTTATCAGTTCCCTTATAAGTGCAAAGCCTTCTTCTCTCTAAACTGTCCCATTGTCTGAAAAATAAGTGACTAATTCGAAAATTATTTCTATCTATTCTACCATGCCCATAGCTATTCTCTATCTCATTTCTTTGTCTTGTATATGTAAATATCACATCTTTGGTCAGATGAACAAATATGATATGACTGCTACAAAATATGCAATACCAAGCCATTTACTACTCTGATGTTTAACAAGATCTACCTCAAAGAAATATTTTTTGTATGAGAAAATGCATTTTTTTCATTTTGTAATTTTTATTTTCAACCAAGAAATATCTTAGTGAAACATTTCAAAACAAATCAGTGCAGATAAGAATACTGCAGTCTGATATTTTGAGTTAAGCTTTGATTGAAAATGTAAACAAAAAATGAAATACTGGAAATTCTGGCAAAATAAAAATGTTAATGTTGGATCAAATGCCTTCAAGCAATAAGAGTGATACTCCTGTAACCTTCATCCTTCTCCTCCCTCTTTCATTCGTACTTACTATGCTAAAAGTTCGAAACGCAGCTCTGGACCCTGCAACCATTAAGGCCTGAATTAACATGTTCATGAGTAAGTATCAGTTTGAATTCAGCTGAACTGCATGGTCATGTGTGTGTGCTGGAGTGGGACCTTATAGGAAATCTTACTGAGACAGAAATATGATCAATTTTTTTTTCCAAAAAACGCAAAAACTACTTAGATGAGACTTAATCTTAGAAGTGATTGAACACTTCTGAACAGTACTTTTCAGTATTTTTGAAAATGTGTTCCTTCAAGATGCCAATCACAGCCTCTGGACATTTCATTTCCTCAGCAGTTTCAGTGCCCCTGCTGCTAGCGGGACTGCCTGGTGTGAGGTTATGGCTGAACTTCCCATTGTTGCTTTGACAGGCTACAGGAAGAAGAAATGTGCCACCAGTTCTATGCAGACCATGCCATACAGCAACAGTTGACCAGCTGAAAAGAAGGTGGGGAAAGAAAAAGGTGAATGGAGGCACTTTAGAACTCAGTTATTAAAGAGAAAAAGGGAACTGAATTTCAAAGCATTGCCTGAGAGATTTTTATTGAAAAATATATCTGGTAAGGAAAAAAAATCACAAATGGGTACACTATCTAAAAAAATCCCTTTTAAATATTACTCATTGTTATTTTGTAGAATAATTTCTAGATTAACTTTGAATTTTTTTTAACAAGAAAAGAGTATCACTCTTGAAGATACCTCTTTCTTTCTTGGTTTTGGGGTATTTTGTTTGTTTTTGTTTCCCAGTTGTTACACTAATTTATTTTTAAGAAAGGAGAACACTATTTTAAAAAAATACTGTCAGAAACTTCACTTATGCTTGAGTTTGGTTTAAGATGCTATGCTTCTTAACTAAGCATAAATAAGATTTTCAAATGTGTCTAAGGAAGATGGGTGAAAAAATATATTTAAAACATATCTTTATTATTCTGGTGGAAGGCCAATGGTATCCTGGGGTGCATTAAAAGGAGTGTGGCCAGCAGGTTGCAGGAGGTCATCCTGCCCCTCTACTCTGCCCTGGTGAGACCGCATTTGGAGTGCTGTGTCCAGTTCTGGGCCCCCCAGTTCAAGAAGGACAGGGAGCTGCTTGAGCAAGTCCAGAGGAGAGCCACAAGAATGATCAAGGGGCTGGAGCATCTCCCTTATGAGGAAAGGCTGAAAGGATTGTTCAGCCTGGAGAAGAGAAGACTATGGGGGGATCTCATCAATGCTTATAAGTATCTGAAGGGTGGGTGTCAGGAGGATGGGACTGGACTCTTTTCAATGGCTCCCAATGACAGGACAAGGGGCAATGGGCACAAGTTGGAACACAGGAAGTTCTACCTAAACATGAGAAAAAACTTCTTTCCTGTGCGGGTGCCAGAGCAGTGGCACAGGCTGCCCAGAGAGGCTGCGGGGTCTCCCTCCCTGAAGATATTCAAACCCCACCTGGACACAGTCCTGTGCCCCCTGCTCTAGGTGTGCCTGCTCACGCAGGGGGGTTGGACGAGGTGATCTCTCGAGGTCCCTTCCAACCCCTGCCATCCTGTGATTCTGTGATTCTGTGGTCAGTTCTTATGAATATTAGCTATAGGTCTATGTGTCATCAGGCAACATGATTCCTAGACAAAACTTAAAAACTTTTGACCACAGATATCTATACAGAGAGCCAAAGTGCCAAGTAAAAAAAAATGAAAATACGTTGACCCTTCTTCTAGGAGCCTAGATTGCCAAGTCTGCTCAGTGCAAGACTAAAGGTGTGAATTATGGCCTTTTTTTTTTCTCCAGAAGCCTTCACTTTTTTCTTTGAACACATAGAAAAGCAAATTAAACTAGATTATATTTCCTAGTGCTTAAAAGAAGTACTGGAACATCATCAGATAATATTTTTTTCACAGAAAAATTTAGAAATGTAATTTCCCTCTCTTTCATTAGAGTTGAATTTTTGTAACAACATTTCAGCTAAAATTGTTGGACAACCTCTAAAACCAGTAACTATATTTTCTTTAGTTATTATTCTTTTTTTTATTTTATTTTAATTTTTTTGTGTTCTCTTAGGCTAGCACAGAACTAGCTGTCATATATGTCATGGTATCACATGGAAATAGTGATTGTTATCATACATCAATTACCACATCAGCCTGTTGACATATCTACAATAACAAACCGTACCATGCAGAGGTCTGCCTTGCACCTAGGTGACTATCTCTCAGTGAGAGAAAATTATAGTTCCAGGGCTAATGCGTTTCAGTACTCGTAGTATCCCATACCCTGGTCTCTTTGCAGAGTGGATATATTCTGAATATTTCAGGGATGTATATATTTTTAATTAGATGTTAAACATCACAGAAACATTTTGTGCAGAACTGGCTTTATTAATTCCTGCTTCATCCAGACTTGTTGACCGTCAGTGAGTAGTAAAAAGGTGATAGGATTCCAGTAAGCTCTATTATGAGTATGTTAAGTCACTAACAAGCATGCTCAGAAGCAGAATCTCCTGCTGTTTCAGTAGAAGATGCAGGTCCTACCCATGAAAACTATTTCTCTGGTCCATATCTGCCATGGAAAACAAGCAAGATCTGTGTTAATCAAAAAGAATGTTAAACCTTATGATGTAACTTAAAAACAGCTGACGAGATTCTGCTTAAAGTTTCTAAAATAATAAGTCACCTTTCAGAAAGATAGAGATGATGAAATTTTCAGTTAGAAGAGTGAAAGTTTTGGAAAACTGGTTAGGAAATGAAAAGAGATTGTAATGATAAACAGTTTAGAACATAGAAGTTAAACCCCGGAAAGCTGTGATTAATCCTTACCTGCATAAGCCATCCCATTTGTACAATGTAAAGAATGAAGGCCACCTGATATAATAAATATAATGCTTTGTTCATACTTACTACGTTATTTCAATGTGGTTTTTTAGGAGAATTTAGCAAAATGCATAGCAGCTGAAAACAAGTCAGCCGAAAATTCATGTCAAGAAAAGAGGGTTTTGAAGTACCAACTTTGTGACCTATGCATGGAAAAGTAGCTGTGTGAGAAATGTAGAGGTCAAAGACAGTCTGACCTTTGGGTCAGAGAAGATGAAAAAAGTAATTCAGGAATGCACTTTTTTTTTTAAGGAAAAAAAATAGAGAGAGGCTTTGAGTGCATAAAGCTGAAAGCAACATCTTAAAACAGTGAATGGGAATAAATGAGTAGAATTATAGAAGAGATGGGGAAAATATCATGTTCATGTGCAGATGTAGAAGTCAGCAACTAAAGCAGCAAGAGTAATTTTCAATTCCATATCCACAACCGCATCTTAAATATGTCACTGTTCTGCCTCTGGGTATTTACTTCTGCAGTTTCTGTTCTAGGGCTATCCTTGTGATCATTTCTTACCTCCTCTGAATTAACCTCTGGGCTCAGTTGTGGAGGCAATGATGAACCTGATGATTTTGGTCAAATTAAGATTTGTTTAATGAACTAAATTTTGTATAAGATAAACCATGATTACTTCAGGCAATGGGTTTGACCTATATTAGTCTTCTAGTCTAGCCTGAGCTGTAATGTTTGTGAGATGCTATAGCAAGAATTCAATAGTAAAGTATTTTTTTAATTTGCTTTCTTAATGTTACTCTAACCATGATAGTGTTGATTTCTGCACCTCTGGCAAACTTGAAGTTCTACCTCTATGTTCACAGAGGTATAACATATGACATTGTCTCTTGTCCTGTTAATGGGTGCCATGGAAAAGTCTTTTTACTATCCCCCCATCAGGTAATTATAAACATTGAAGGTCCTCCTGAGCATTCTCTCCTCTAAGCTCAACAAGCCTAGCTGTCTCAGCCTCTCCTCATATGACTAATGCTCCAGTCCCTTAATCACCTCCATGGCCCTTTGCTGGACTTGATTATGAGGCCTTTTCTGTCCACATCATCCTGCACACTATGATTGCCAGGCTGGTTTACCACTTTCTCACTTGATAGGGGCTCTTCATGTCCTTCCCTCATTGTCCCTCATTTAAAGCTGTCCTCATCAGTTTGGCCAGCCTGTTGGCAAAGAAGCTTTATCACCACTTAATTGGGTGGGTCTTTTCTCTTCCTAGTAGTCCTTAATTCTCAACAAGTACCCCATGGTCACAGAAATGGAAACCCTGTTGCTGATGCCAGCTGCACAACCAGTTGTTGACCTGCAGCTTATGCCCACTCCTTCTCAAGCCCTTCCCCTTCACCAGCAGGATCAAGGAGACACCACCTGGACTGCCATACTCTTGACCATCACCTCCAGAGCCAGGTAGTCATGCTTGATATACTCCAGGTCTTCTCTGGTACTAACATTGGTGAAGACATGAAAAAGCAGCAGGGGTCTGCTGTTGTCTGAGGGTTGGACAAACCTTGGCAGTCTTCCCACAATGTCTCAAACCCCCACCCCAGCAAGAAGCAAATCTCCTCCAACAGCAGCTGGGGGCGTCTCCCCTGCAGCAAAAACACTGCTGTCACTTGCCACTTCCTCCTGGTATTACCATGTGGCTCAGTCTCAGCTGGCTCGTATGATTCATCAGAGAGAGCTTCCAATACCTCATTCATCACTCCTAATCTGCAGGTGGTGCAGGAGCCATCCTCCCCTGGTGCAAGAAGCCACCAGCTTCCAACCTTCATCATCATGGAAATCTCCATTTCTCAACCTGATAAGCACAGACTATCTCCTCCTCCTTCAGTAGAGCTGGGGGTCCAGGTCCCTGGAGAAGATCTAGCCAAATTCATTCTCTTCATCCATATCATTCTCATTCTTTGGTCACAGATTTAAAACAAACCACCCCATGACAATATTTTTTCTCAATTTGGTGTTGTCATGAAAGTAAATTCAATTAAATCACACTAATTCTGAGCAGCCAGGATGAAGAAGTGAAGGAAAGAGACTGAAAGCATGAAGAAGGGATTAATTCCTTGCTCTGCTGTCACCAAAATCCTAGCAGAATACTATCATTAGGAGAGTCAGGATCAATTAGAGATGATCAATCAAAGATAGAAAAATCACAACCAGTTCATAGGGAAAGCCCTATGCAATGAAAAGCCAGTAATAACACTTAATTGAGTCTGTAAAGTCATGCTTTAGGCTAGGGTCTCTTCAGCGAGGGGGTTGCAACCTCTCCAGAGGTCACCAAAAGTAATCATGAGGTTGCGAAGCATTGACAATTTATTACAGTTACTGTAAACAAAATTTTGCCTTTCCACTCCCTTTATATCCTTCACCTTCAAGGCCAAGTGTCAATCTATCATCTGTACCTCAAAACATATGCACAGATAATTCTTGCAGCCCTGTCACTGTTACTATGCTTATGTGTTCTGGTGGTTTATAGGAAATGTAAAGGTTTCCTGGCATCCTGCTTTCCCTTTACTTTGCAGAAGCTGCACTGGGATTCCAATAACACTAATAACAGGACACAGAGACATCTCTGGAAGTTCAAGGGCACTGACAAGGCATGATCCCAAACAGGAATAAACATGAAATAATGTGACAAGTAGACAGGCTACAGCCAATAATATAAGGTAGATACACAACTTCATGAAATCCCAGAGTGAGGCAGGATGCAAAAAAAGTTGCAGCCAACAAGGGATGGCAAACTGCCTGCTCTGAGTATGCCTGAGGAAAGAAAAATGTGCCTTTCCAGGATGATCAGCAAATCCCCACCTCATCTTTGCAATTGGGTTCCTGTTGCTGCTGCCAAAGACAGGAGGGAGGACTGGAAAGAGGGGAAGGAGGCATTTCCCGGCAACAATAGCTCTTCCTCTGAAACGCTTTTCTGGCTGTCTTCCCTGGCCCGGGCCGGAGATTCATGGTCTCCCCCTCACTAGGAGCAGGACCTCTTCCAGTTAACTGCCAATTCTTAGGAACTTAAGAAAAGAGTAGGGATACTTGAATGTGAAACATTGGTGTTAATGGTGGGCTATCACACCAAAGGGAAGAGGGATTGGGGACTGAGGTTGGAACATAGACCCTGTACTCCTGAGAAAGAGGAGACATGGCCTCAGTCAGCTTCCCTGAAGCTTCCTAACCTCTTGGCACCTTTCTCCACTCCTCCTTTATGCTTACTACTTCTCCCCTGACTGCACTCAGCCACAGCCACATACATTATTTTCCAAGTTTATCCATTCAGGCCTGTGGTGGGGGAGGCTTACCCCAAGCCCATACAGTTTGGTTCCTGCTCCCATTGGCCCACAGGGACCAACACCTGCTTTCGCTTTGATCTGTCATACTTTTCTGTGCACTATATTTATTTCTCTGAAGGTCAACAAGGTATTTTTGCCTTACAGAGAAGGGATCTTGAGCAGGTACTATCTAGTTCCTAGAACACAATACTTTGCCTTCCCATTTGCTTTTGCTCTCTGTCTTTTAATTGTTGCTTTCACCCATTCTACACCTTATTGCTTTGTGGGTACCCAAGGTAAGGCACCTTGATGTTTAATCATTTCCTACAATG
The DNA here is from genome assembly GCA_013400875.1 of Anhinga rufa. Lineage (NCBI taxonomy): Eukaryota > Metazoa > Chordata > Aves > Suliformes > Anhingidae > Anhinga > Anhinga rufa. Next base: position 23,746 of record VZTV01028268.1, read on the forward strand.
TATAATAGCTAATTGTCTCAGCAGAGCATGTCAGCTATGTGTTACCTTGCAAAACACATCTCCAGATACCTTATCACAGTTCTTGGGTGTGCTCCAAACAGCCCACTACAGCAGAATAACAACGAGCATGAAACAG
>VZTV01028275.1:1869-14463 GCA_013400875.1 Anhinga rufa
AAGTCTCTCCTATGACCAAGAAAAAAGAAAACATGTATATGGATGTGTGGGTGTGTACACACAGAGAAACAATAATTGTATGCTCTGCCTTGTTGTACTCTTTATATACCTGAGATGTCCAATTTACTCAGAGGAATAGGAATGAGAATGACTTTCATCATGAAGACCTCTTTCAGAGATGCAGTTGATGTATGTTGGGCAACTAGTATCCTCGCATCATCAGAGCAGAAAAAAAGAACATGGAACCTAAGGAGAAAAATATTCCTTCACCCTCTTTAACTGACTCACCTTACCTGCTAAGGGAAACTGTACATACTGAATTAGCATCTTCCAGACATAGAACTGCTTCCGAGTTATCAAAACATTACAAAATGTACCCGTAACTCTAAAACTCAGCGAGTCAAATGTCTCTGCACACCAGGCGCGGTTTCTCACTGGCCTAGCACCCAGTGGTACGTACAGATGGATTTTGAGGGAAGGTGTGTCAATGCCCCTGCGCGCCAACTGCCAAAAAGATCCAAAATCAAGAGGCAGCAACCGCGCTTAGTTCGGAGAGGGATCACAAGTGCTACGTCTGTCTCAAGAAATTAGCGTAGAATGCTTATACCTCATTTAAGGCATTCACATACCTGCAGTTTTGTAAGTTAACAGAAGGTGAGTCAGAAAGAGCAGCCACACAAGCAGATACATTAAGGGGCTAAAAGGGGTTACCCATTAACATGGTTTAGTCGAACATGACATAACTGGGTTTAAGCCAGATCCTATTTCCTGAAGATCACAAAATCATGTTTCACATTCTTAAGAGCTGCAGAAAATGGGAAAACCCGTTTAGTCAGAACCATATTTCGTGTTATTACCTGATTGTTACAAGGATCACTTTGGAAAAGATATTTTTATATAGTTGTTACATAAAAACACACTTTGTTTTCCTTAGAATAGACTCTCTGGTAGGTTTTTTTTTTATATATTTTGTGAAGACAGGAAAAAATGTAGATACTACGCTACTCCACGCCAAGATGGCATCCAAGGTGGTTACATGGAGGCCACCACACTGTTCCAAGAGGACATGAGGAAGAGTAAAGCCACCATCTTGTGACAAGATGCAAGATACACTCGGAAGACCACAGCCCATTCTGCACACAATGAACTGCCAGCCACGTTCAAGCAAATGCTCAGAAGCAATTGTGCTCTCCATTTCATCTTAAACAAGAGAAAAATATTCAGATAAATTTAGAACATGCCTGGACTCAAAGAGGCAAGTGTATAAAGAGACAGCTACGACCACATCCCTTTGCTATGTGAGTAGCAAAGTAGTGTCTACTTTGTGCCTACAAAGTGTCTACAAAGTACTGTCTACTCGCCAGCTGAGTAGACACTGAGCTAAACAAACTGTTTATAAAAAATGATGATATATTTACTAGGGGCAGCAGAAACACGTCTTTTTAAATAATCCTGTTCTGAACATATGCAATTATCTTTTTTCTTGCAATCAAATGACTTCTGATTGTGCTGATGAATCAATCTATACTTTATCACCTGAAAACAAAATCATTCCAGCTCCAGCTTGATAAATATAAAAATGTGTAGCTATTCACCCAAAAACCTTCTAGCACTGGTCAAGGACCATGACTTGAGTTGCACTGTTGGGTGCTTTGAGAGAAGAGATGTGTTTTACCGGTGTAAAATTCCCCTCAAAAAACCCCAACGCACATCACCTTAGATGACTTCTGCTGATCAGGAGAAGACAGAAAACAAGGGTCTGTGGGTTTTCACCTTTCATCAAAGACCAGCTCAATGACTCGTGGAGAAGAAAAGAACTTCCCCAGTTCCCAGAAGCAGCCCACAGCACCAGCAGGGTAAGGGAAGGGGCACGGCACCTCTCTACAGCACAAACTTGTAATCAATGTCTCTGAAGCCTCTTCAACTTGCTTACTCTGTACTATGTGTTTGGAGATTCTTCTTAGCAGGGTATCTCCACATCTACAGTGCCTCCCTGAACCCCGGTGAAAACCTATCCAAGGCCATTCCAGGGATTTAAGGGTGCAAGCTAAAGACAACTTTCAAATACAGGTTTATTATACTGTGTTCTTAAATTGTTACTGCAAAAAGGCAAAGCTACTACTGTCATTAACAGAAGTAATCAATTTTTACTATGATAGGTGTTATAGAAATTACAGTTAACAAAATATGGGAGACATTGCCAGTGTCAGTCATTTGAAAGAACTTTTCTGGGAAATTATAAATCAATGCTTTTGACAAGGTTATTATTAGGATTCGTGAAGTAATAACCTGAGACAACCCCAAATTTATTTCATATGCCTCAAACCAGTACGCCTGAGAAAAAAGGCTAGATTTGTCTGGGCCTGCTTTGCCTTATATACAGCATACACTCCTCCTCTCCCCCACTTACCGAGCTTAGCATTAATCAGTGCAATTTCAAAATAAAGGATTCTGCATATTGTGTCAGCAAGTTAAAAATTGTAATATTGTTTTAATGTTAAAATCACTCCAGATACAATACTTCCTATGTAGTATATTTCATGGCTCATTTGCTTCAACAGATATTAAGCTTCAGTCAACAATTAACTACTGACACCTTTTTTTTTTTTATTTTTTAGGCCAAGAAGATCTAGCAGAAAAGCTAAGGCACAACTTGGATTTATTAGATGGATGCTAATTCAATGTCATCAGTTTATTTTCTTTCTGTAAAGTATCCATTCTTGAGAACGATGGGGTCACTTAATCTACATTTCAGCTGCACTGAAATTCAGATTTGAGCCACGCAGCACATATTTTAGTCAAAAAATTGCTGTAAGTGCATCAGTTTAAAAGATCATTTAAACTGTAAATTGTTTTTCACTTACCATATAAGATCATTCCCAAACACAGCCATTTAAATGAACGTTTAAATGCTCTTTCGTATACAGCACTTGCTCTGTTTATACTGATAGGAAAATAGTGTGTCAGAAGATACTAGCATCTGGGGCCATTTGCCGTTTTTCTGCAGTGAACTCATCGGTGCTCCCTTATGCTTCAGCCTGGGTTTACCTGCAGCTTCATCGTTCTACTGCTTCAAAGCCTGGACACAAGATGAACCATCTCACTTCCTACCTTCCGAATCAAAGGACATTTTTATTGTCATAACAGCAAAAATAAGGCATCAACAGAAGACTTCGTCCTACCTCTCTGCCCACTCAGAAGCACGTTACAGCGCACTTGGGATGTAAACCCAAGCCATCTTTTGCATTTCACAAGGCATTTCCATCTACCAGAAGCCTTAAGGATCAGGAAGCAGATGACACGTTTTTGGATCACTGGCTCATACCCAAATGATGTCAGAAAGGACACGTTACGTGACTCTAGCTAGGGTGGTCTGGCCCACAAGCCTGGAGGAGTGTAATTAACACTAGATGTTGTAACGCAGGTGGCAGCGACTAAATTCTCCGGGCAACGTCTACCCCTAGAAATGGCTGGTATATAAGGTGGCAGCAGAGTGTGATGCTCCAGAAAGAGTACCCCGTTAGTAAAAGCACACGGCTAGATCACAGTCCGCTTTAGGCGTTTCTGACAGCACGTCTGTGAGACATTTCTGGTAGCATCAGATATTTCCACGTGAAGCCTTAAAGTTAGGGTCAACTCTTTATGTGTGATCTGTAATACAGAATATGGATTGCTTTGACATACCTCAGGTAATTTAATGTACTGGTCATTCAGTGTTTTAATATTTTAGAGTACTCAGTAGCGACAGCGGGTATAGCGAAGGCTGTTATCCAGCACTATGTATTTCTGTGAATAAAGACTTACGTCTGAAGGAGTCAACCCAGGACTTGTTAAAGCTGAAAACCAAAAGATGTTTCCAGAAACAAATATATTTGCTCCTCCCAAAAAGCATGTAGAGATACACACAGCATGTTTTCTCTATAAGAGTAGTCTTTCACACATGTTGATCACTCAATTTTAAGCATATATGCAACATCATTAATATTTTAGTTGAACAGGCAACAGAAGAATACCATACAAGTGAGCTGCTCTCCTTCAGAGGCTATTACTGTTTTATGAGAGAGAGTATCTGAGAACCAACTAGCTTGCAGGCGATACAGAAGAACACTATGTTCACAAAAGGTAATTTATAAAGATCATTTATGTGCGGTTACTTGGCTGTAGATTAGGCATGTTATAACATGTTGGAGACAATCTCCCTGAAAAAAATAGAATCCATTATTTAGTTAAGTAATCAGCCACGGACAAGATGAAAGACTAATTTTTAACCACCTTTTCCAACTTTCTATAGATAAAGAACATGTTTGTAAAGACAAAAAAATATATATATAAATAAAAATGCAAGGTACCCAGAGTGCAGCTAATGGGATTTGACGCTGGCTTTAATTTTAATGAAGAAAGTTGCCAGTAGCAACAAAACTGTCAGCAGCAGCCAAGCACCATTAATAAAGACCCAGACAACATTAGTGGCACGGCAACAGTACAAAAGGTTCCCCCCGGTTCATGCTGTGCTAAATTGGCTGCCCAATTTTTCTTAAGTGTCCATACTATTTAGAAGACAATTTATTAATTTTTGTCATCCATTGTCCGTTGACAGGCCATCATTTTGCATCCCGAATTTGAGATGAAAACTAATTGAAAAGACTGGCAGTATTTATGAGGGGTATTATTTGTCAATTATGGCTGATGATGATACTTCGTACTACCAACTTTAATACCTCGTGCTCGGGTGCATCAGTCGGACTTTTTTCTGTCATTTCCATGTTAGTTCTACAAAAGTGACAAAAACCGATGATCAAATCAATTTAGAAAACTCGTTGGGGAAGAGAGGCCCATCAGTCCCAGCTCTGAAATCACCAGAGCGGGGAAAAAAGCACCTATGTCACCCAGGAAATCACAGCTTTCTCTCAAAGACACCTTCCAAGAAAAAAGCCCACTCTCTCCATTTCCTACAAACAGAACAGATTTGCCAATATGCCATGATTTTAATTATCTCTGCAGCTTTATCCAGGCTGCATAAAACAGAAGGTTTTGCTATCTTATCACTGCCCTTAAACTGCTTCTTTGCAAGTCTGAATGCTTCCCAGGCCCTCAAATTCCTAACTGCAAAGTGGCAAGTCCACTCATTCCAACTTTCCTTTTACTACATCAAGTTTGTTATTTTTAAAAAAAAATAAAATTAAAAAAACCTTTCATCATTTTGAAAGCTTCCATCACTGTCCCTGGCATCACTCAAGAGAACACCCCGTAAAACGGTACCATGATTTGGCTGTTTAAAAAGCAAACCAAAATGGTATGTACCTCACGCTGTATCCTAGAGATTTAAAGCCAAACAATTAATACCCTGGAAGGTGGGAAATCTGACAATACACATCATGGCAATATATCATATCCTTCTAGCACGACGGGATCGCTCGCTCGCTGAACTGCCAGTAATATCACGATATTAGTATCAGTGTTGGCTTATAATCTCAAAAGGATGTTTATTTGCATACATGACTCTTGGCCAGTCTTTCAGAAACACTCTCCTATCTTCCAGACTCACAGACACTTAAAACAATGGCGATACTGTTACCAGCAACGATCAAAAACACCCCCAGGAAGATCCCGGCTTTGAAAACAGCAAAGAAAACTAGGTTACACCATCCATCCCAAGGCCTTCTTTTCTGTGTTTTCAATGCAAAGTTTTTCTTTTGAATCATCGAGTATTTTGAGGTTCGCTTAAGTGTATCACCCCAGCACTCCTGGGACATAACGCACACGACGCACCGAGGCACAGCCGATGTCAGGTCTGCAGACGCACGCGGGACCAGACCGCATCTAACTGCAGCTTCAGCTTTGCAGCAAGTGTATCAGCGAAGGGCCACAGCACCAGATGAGACAACTTTTTGTACTGGTATCGTGAAAAATTTAACTGGTATTTTCCATGACTTCTGCAAAATAACAAAGTTGTTATGTTGTTGTCCAGAGAACCGAGAATTTTATTCATTTGACCAAAAGCGATGGTCCATGGTGGAGTCGGTAAGAGTAAGGTACCTCTCAGTTGCAGTCCACTGCTTTAAACATCCTCCCTGTGATCTTCCTGTAGATGTTACTATTTTCTAAGCTTTGAAGGGCTACAAAATTTTAATTATCTCTTTCCTCCATACTTCTCTATTTAGTATAAGTAAATCTCAGTATTGATTTAAAACATGGACATTCTTTAACATGTCCTCTAACATACTCCACTTGTTTCTGACGATTTCAACATCTGAAGGGGACAGCTAAAACCTCATTTAGACATTCCTTTAGGAACAAAGTGTGTCATTTTCATTAACAGCAACTAAAAAAGCCTGAAACTGAGTTGATCTACCATACCCAAAGTTTTCTCTAATACCTATAGTAAAATGGGTATTAGAGAGGGAAATGTGCCCTGTCCAAAAGAAAAAACCCTTGAAACCACAACCACTTTAACTACATTAATATGTAGCTTATTACTAGTTCTATATAAATATATATTATTAGCTTTTATGTATTAATTTATTAATATATATTAGTTTTTATATATGACAATAATCTATTATCTATTAGTTTTAATCTATGTAATATCTATATTTACAATACACTTGATTAAAAAAATCCAGTGAAAACTAAACAAGAATATCCTTCTATCATAAAACCAACCACGTAAACACTAGTTCAATCCAGACCAAATCCATCCTATCAATCTATACCCGTTTTCCAGAAGACACTGCCAGCTTTGCCTTAAAAAATTTGTTCAGGGATAGTATTTCCCAATATTTTATATTTCAGACTCAAATTTAAAGCAAAAGCTTTTTCCCTCCACTGTTTCCTAGAATTAAAAGTAATGTGCACTTAGTTACCCTTCTGCACAAGGTAACATAATACAACGTTGATATTCATTTGAAGTACAAATTCTCAACCTGGAAAAATTTTTGGCGCAATTCTTACATTATAGAGATGATCATTAGCTTCTTTTTTCTTCGACTGTATTCATGCTTGGTCTCTCTCACGTATAAAACACAACTAAGTGCCTCTTTGGGGATGAGAAGGCCGTTTGCTCCCTTTGATCCACTTCCAGTTGCAAGATGCAAAACCAGCCGTTGTGACCCTCAACTAGGAGCTGCGTGTAGGGAAATCCATGCATGCTATGAGAGGCTCCCCTAGCCGCATCAGAAGAGGGCAGAAAGGCTGTTGATGACCAGCAGAAAGGTTTTCACCTTTTCATCACAGAATTAGCGAAATGGGAGAAGAGGTTGGTCAAGGAACCCCAAGATCCCATTGGAAACTCTGTCTCCGTATACTACCTACAGTCTAAGAAGTGAATACAGCGGGTTGGGGGAAGGAGGGGGGTTACAGTTCATGTACAGAGACTATTTTGCGTTCCTTGGGCATTTGTATTTTTCTCTCATCTGCGCATCAGTGAAAAGTGCCAGCAAGTTGTCTCCACAAAGCCCTTCAGAATGCAGCGGCATTGCCATCAGAGACGAGCAGAACCTGCAATGCAGCAGGACTCTGCTGCTGAGAACAGAGGACCTTATACTAGACCACCATTGATTTTTACTCTTCTCAGAAGTGATCCTACAGCAACCTTTTCTTCCTATTTTAACTGACCTAAGAGAAGCTAAATTCACTGAAATACAAACATATATGTCACTACCGTTCCAGAAATGCCAATGTCGGCAACATATAAAACACGACTTTGCTCACTAGATTACCTGAACACCACCTAGACTTATAAAATTAGAACAACACACATTGGAAAGACCTCTGGAGGTCATCCAGTCCAGCCCTCTGCTCAGAGCCAGGCCAGCGTGGATCAGGTTTAGGGTCTTGCCCAGCTGACTCTTGAGGAGTCATCTCCAAGTCACCCTCAGAGCCGTCGCCAAAGGATGGAGATTCCACAGCCCCTTTAGATATCTGCTCCAATACCTGAATGCCCTCCTGGGGGGTGGAGGTTTCTGCATCTCTAGTTGGAATTTCCCCTGTCTCAACTCATGCCAAAACATAAGTCACAGAATTGCTTCCTTTACTCCTCCATTAGATGAATCAGTCAGCAGTGAGGTACATGAAAATTTGTTTTCCCAATAACGTACACATCTTGCATAACAGAAAAGCTTCATAAACTGCAAGCAGCACAGCACAGCATCTGCGGGGTTGTAAGGCCCACTAGGACAATTGCTAAGCTATTACTCCAAAATGGAACAGGTTTGTTCTGCCATCAGTAATATCTTTTATGCACTTACACTGTCATCTTAAATGGAGGTTAACTAATATATTACTGATTTAACTTTCAGTAAGATCCTAGAAAGGCACGCGTGCGCCCAGGGAAGCTTCTGCTGCTTGAGTCCAAAAAGAATTGAAGTCACGCTGAAAATGCATATTGCCACTGAAATGACAGGAAAAAGGAAAGCTTTACCAGTCTACTTGGAAATTAAGGAGACCTCAGAAGAATAATGCTTTCTGTATTTTCAAAAAGCCTTTCTTGCATCAAGACACTTAGTTACATTTTCTAGTGCTGCCACTCAGATGAAGGAGAAACGGTGCTCATCCGAAGCCTGAAGTCAATATTGTAAGACATGGGAGTCTTCATCTCTAATTCAAAAACTCCAGATGAAGGGGAAACCCACAGACTTGCTTCTGAACATTTTTCTCCTGCAGCAGGTAAACCTGTCTAAAAAAACCCAGCTCAACGCCACAAGCCTACTGTAAACACAGCAAGAAAGCTCCTTTTCTCCAGTGCATCTGTAAAAGGACAGTACTTTGATAGAGGATAAATTCGACATCCAAATCCCCTTAATCTAGCTCAACAGGCAGAGAGACCAGACACCTTTTACCATCTTGATGCTTTTAAGATACATGTCTAAAGTTTCTATCCCTACTGCAAAGAAACCAGTGCAACCCACAATATAAGGGAGACAAGGTCACCAAAAGAAACAGTGTAAAATCTAATTTATTTTCTTGGTATTGTTGCAGTGAATTGCACAGCAGAAGAAATTAAGGGTTCTTTGTAAGCACCCTAACTTTCTGGAGAAATGCACCATTTCTTTTACTAAATCTACCTTTTTAACCTCTTTGTTGCGAAGTGTCAGCGGCGTATCAGCACCGGGGAGAGTGACTAACACACAGAGCCTGCTCTGCGAGCTATCGGGAGTCCAATCTGGAGTTCACCTACACGTTAACTCCTACCGCTAATTCATCATCCCGGCACCCGACAGCTAGGCTGATTGTGAGCCTTACAGGACAATAAGGGTCTCGGCTGACCACCAAAAATCAGCCCAAGGGAGGAGGGGTTGATGGGCAGGGACCTGGAGAAGGCCTAAGATAAGTGCTGGCTGTCAGTGCAAGGACAAAGAAGGGCAGGCCCTGGGGAGAGAAAGGAGATAAAAAAAAATCTCGACAACTGCTTTATCTGATGAGGGTTATGGCTAATTAATTATAAACTCAATTACCTAACCCTTACTTCAGCAGTCTCTATTCATTAAGAGATAAAACCTGACTGACTGCTAACTTTCTCTCGCACACATGCACGCACAGCACGCTTACTTCGGATTTGTACACTTTAGCGCACAATTTCTTAAAAAAGATCTCCAAAAGCCTTCGTACCTGTCAACTTTGTGCTCGCAGGATGGAAGATTTCTCCTTTTTTTCCCCTCTACCACCCAAAGCACCCTCTGTTGCACAATGGGAGGGCCAGGCCTCCATGCTGTGCGTTGGCATTTAAAAGCAAAAACCAGACATTAAACAATAGACATTACGGACATCAAAGCCCCGTTTCACAGCCAAGTTTCTGCCTCTGTGGGCTTCTGATCTAGCTCACATTTTAAATTGAGCTTTTAATTTTGGGTGCTAAAAGTTTGGTGGTGTAGCTCGCCGGCACCAACTAAACATTATTCCTCCGAAGTTCGAAGACAGCCAACACAAATGAATTGCGTTAAGGAATGAACTCTAAAAACCCCTCGCCAAGCTAACGCCTGCTAATAATCCAAACTGAATTTTGCATGTAACGTATTAAAAATGTCTGTTTTATCGCTATTCAGATTCCGCCTGCATTCCTGCGGTGCTTGGCCTCTCCTCCAGCTTAAGTTCTTGCCCCGTTGCGCCGTGCTTGACACGAGCTCAAACAGCCTCACAGAATCAATCCTGGCCATTAAAAGAAGGCTCCTCTTAATCTCTTTCCAAAGACTGCAGACCTGTCTCGCTCTCACCTTTTGAATACACGGATATTCTCAAATCCCTGTTTCACTCTGTTTGCCCTCTGCTCTAGCTTTTCCATTCCTACAGGATAACGTTTTTTACATTTATGTTTTTATATGGGGGTTTCAGATATATATGTGTGTGTGTATCTGTATCTACATATACCTATATATACACCCACTATATGAAACGACAAGGTGATCACGCTCACATGGTATTTCATGCCATCTCAGAACTTAAAAGGGTAATTTCTGATATGTAGAATGAAGGAACCTAGCTTTGTGTCTGTTACTACACTAGGTCCTATTTCAAATTACTGTGAAGTGTATTTATCATATGACATTTTGGTTCATTGCAGATGTACGGCCTTTTAGGCCCATTTTTCATACTTTGTATACACCAAATGAAATAAGAACACCACAGTAAAATAATCAGGCCAGCCAATACACATTATGCAGGCTCTTCACCGCAAAGCCATGATTATATGACGGTATTTAAAACTAATATTCTGGTCTTGGTTATTATTATTTGGTCGTGGTGATTACCTTATTAAAAAGGATTTATTTTACTAATACTTATGGGTTTTGACTTGAATGATGTAATCCAATGGTTTATTTCACTCCTATGGTGCTTACATATGGCAATGTTTTTCTGAAACTCATTCCTGCATCTAGTTCCCTTCCTTGTTTGTCTTGCTGATACCCGAGACCTTCAGTATGTACCAACTTGCCCAGTTCCATCTTTGGAGACTTTCCTAAACAGATAAAATCTCTTGCTACACAAACTTAAGAAATTTATTTTTCACTCCAGATTTTAAAAACTTTAATTCAAATTCTGTGTCTAATGTTCTTAAAGCATATCACACGGACAAATTCAACTAAGGCTAAAGGCTTGATATAGCCTTTAAAAATTTGAGAAGAAAAATTCTTGAACCCCATGATCATATTTAGTAGCAAAGTCAACTTTAGCTATCTTTTAGATAAAACCTCAAATACTAACATAGCTTTCTTTCCATTCTGAGCTTCTACGTCTATTACATTTATCAATTCCATACTTTCTCTCACCATAACCAACTTTAAATCCAATTATTTTCTTAGTATTTCATATTACTTCCTTGCTCCCCTTCTGTGTTAAGTTGAAAAGCTTATGCCATGCTTTTATGGTCAAGTACTTTCCCCTGAAACATGTACATCTTTCTTTTTGGGCAATAGTTTTAAAGCTTGTCACATGAATACTACAGGTGATCAGCTCCTTATGGTTCTTTTTAACTTCCAGTCATTTTTACTTGATGGCATATAGCACATTTCAAGAACATGCATCTCCAAATACTCTGTATTGTCCCTACTCACGTTGACCAACAATTCTGAGGATATTCGAAAACGTTCCATTAATGAGTTTTTTAAAGCCATCCCTTTCTCTTCAGCTCTCACTTAATTCTTCACCCATAAATGCAACTACAGGTGATTTCTATATATTGAATAAAAATACAGAGTTTTCTGTTTGTATTCTGAAAGACTAAAAGAGGCCTGCAATAGGTTTATTGCAAATTATGCATCCGAAGTTGCCTAGGTAGCTGACATCTCTGGTCAAATCTGAAACTTAAGCTGTTATGAAAGGCGGACACACCACCATCTTGCTTTTCTTTCCCAGAATTGTAACGAATTCACAAAACCCCTACTCAGCAGAAAGTGAAGGAACGAGCATGCACTGAGCAGCAAAAAAATAGAACATCTTATTTGCTTCTAAGCTCCCTTCCACCACAATTTCTTCCTCTTTTCTGCAGCCCTAAACTCTTCCCTGTTTTGGTACGCACATCTCCAGTACCCGGATCCAGTTGTGTTCTGACCTCACTTTTCAGTAATGTGTATGGAGAAGTTCATTGCTCTCTCTTTATTCAGCTTTGCAAGTTGCTGCAAATACTATTTTAAGTCTCTTTCCCCATACATATTCACTTTTATATAGTCCTATAACTTTTTATCTGAAGGAAGATGATTGTACTTTCAACAAATTACAGCTTAAAAAAAAAGGAAACAGGAACAGTAAAAAAATCCAATGCCATTTTCCATCAACAATTTCACACAGCTATTTAACTTAAAAATATAAACTATGCTTGAAACAACCACACACTCTGTAATACTGTTCTCTCAATTGCCTTCCCATCACACTAACAGTATTAGGTAAAAAGGAAGACTTCTCCCATTCATCAATAGAGGAGTTATTCATCCGAAGTTTATTATCTCAGGTAATTTGATCAATACACTTCACCTTTATAGTACAGTTGTCCTTGTGAGCAAAGCATTTTGCGTTTTATAGTGAGATGGTTATTATGAAGGCTATTCATAGGGAAATTCTCTGCAGTTAAAAGTTTTTCCAATTAACTACATTTAACATCATTTA
>VZTV01028276.1:2051-18322 GCA_013400875.1 Anhinga rufa
AATTTTTTTGTATATGAAATAATCCAGCCATCTTCTCCGCCTCCTCCTTTCTTTTGCCCTTTGAGCTTTTCATACCTATATGGCAGAATTTCAAGCTGAACAGCAGAAATGAGTTCATATCCTAACATTCATTTGAGCTTCAGTTCTGAAATGTGAAAACAGACTAATGATAACCTGTTTACTCTTCAGGATTGATGAAAACTAATAATAATTAGTGACTTCTGTAAATTGCAACAGTGAACACTGGAAAAAGCCAATGAAAAAATAAGGATTTCTGTCGTCAAAATAAGGCCTTGACAGCATGAAGTGAATAAGGCATAGGTTCACTCAGTAAACAATAAAAAGAAAAAAAATATTGAAATTTTGCTCATTAGAGAGCCTATTCTAATCATCGTACCAAATGAGTCAAGATTTCTTTGGAAAAAGTACTATGCGCTGATGTAATTGAAGTCTGAATCATAATGCATCCGCGTAAAAGGGCTGAAAGCAAAGCGCCCTGGTTGTGACATTTCCTAATATTTGAAGTCTTGATTTCAAAACTTTCCTAGTACTTTTAAGTGTTTGCCATTTGTTATATGGCTGCTTCCTTGCTTACAGCTTGGTTAAAAGGCAAGTTACTGGTTTGATGTCGTGATCCCTGATATTGGTTTCTTCTGGTTTTGGATGACTAAATAAGGTTTCTGTAACTGCACAACTGAAAGCAGTGGCTATTTTTGAAATCTGTTCTCTTTTCATACAGACAAGCTGTTAGTTCAACCAACAATTATATACATTCCCCATCATTGTAAGATTGTGTAAGATTACACAATACAAAAAGGATTATTAAAAGAGCCAAAATTAGTATACTAATGATTCAATTTGACAGTTTCATTATGTATAATGTGGATAAAACTGATAGAGAACTCCTTTTAAATTACTCCTGCCATGTTCTGAACAAGACTGCTAAACCAACCTGGAATACACTAGCTTGTGTTCTTTTGTAATAAATTTATCACAATGGCGCATATGTAAGCAGCCATATATTTTTCCTTTTATACCAAATGTTCAGGACAGTATTTTGATCTAATTATATTTCATCTAATTATAGTTCATCATGGTTAAAATATCAGATTTAATGGTATGTCACGGATTAACGGAATAATTTGATTTCTACAGTTGTTAATTAGAATGTACATTTACATGATTATGGAAAGTTATATATGAATTACAAAATTAATACTTAATGTTTAAAAAACCCATTCTGCCTGTCTCTAAGAGGATCTGTAGAAAAATGAAATTATTCAAAAAGTATGTTTAGATATTTAAAATCATCTAATGGTTTTCTTGGGTAACTATGCTCTACTATAGACATTATAAAGGTAAAAAACTAGTTTATAAGAAATTAGTCATTCATGTGTGACAAACTCAAACATAAACTTGGAATATCCCAGGGATCCTCCGACTAATTAGCTCCTTCATTTTTCTCTCCTGGTGCACATCCATTGACACTGAGGCAGGAGTCTCCCCCGTCCCCTGGGTGCACCCACACTGGATTCCATACAGAAGTAGAACCAGGAGTGCCTGGATGCGCGCGGGACGAACCTACTTCCAGGCTCTTGTGGTGCAAAACCATGTGTCCCATCACACCATCATCTTGCAGGCATGGAATAACTGGCAAGAACTCCACAGCTAAAGAAAAGAGTTATTTTCAGGATTTCCTAGCACAGGCAAGTGAACAAGGCCATTCCAATCCAGAAAGATGATGTTAATAACTATATGGAAATGGACTATTCTGGCCTGCTGCAGACCCGTAGCATAGGAGTTTATGGTGTCTAGTCAGATGAAAATGTGCTGCTGGTCGTTGGAGAGACAAGTTATTCTGTGGTGTAGGGCTAGGTGACGTGTGCTGCTCTGCATCCATGTCTGCCCTCAATATGTGGCCAGGATATGATTTTTTCACCTCTAACTTCTGAGCTGAAAAAAATTATCAGGTCCCCTAGTTTAAATGCAGCTAGTATACACTTCCCATGCCAGAAAGATTTATTATGTCAACAACATAATGGTGACAGTCACTTTGCAGGCTACAGTTGGTCAAAGGGTCAGTGGCATATGACACTACGAACTGTGCAGGAACGTGCAAAATGCTGAAGAGAACCAGCATTCATCTGTAGGGACAAGCAGGGATTTCATTCCTTCCTAGTGACATCAGCCCTGTTTGCAGACGCAGTACCAGAAACTAGCAAGTCCAGCTATTATTACAGTGGGTGAGGAAGACCAGCAAAGGAAAGAAAGAATATTTTAGTTTATTGGGTTTGGTTTTTTGTGGGTTTTTGTTTTTTTTTTTTTTTTTTTTTTTTAATGCATGGCAGTTTAGGCTTCTGTGGTAAATGACAGACCACTGTGATGTGGGAATGCCACAATGTGTACCCGACTATGAGAAAAACCCCCATTGTGGGGATAGTTTGATTTTGGATCATTTTAGAGTACTTAAACACTTCACACAAGCAATTTCCTGTCTTTCCATCCTTCTTATTTTTTCCTTCACAAATGCAAGTACCAACTTACTATGCAAACCTATTTACTGCCAGAATTTAACAGGAATATCAGTTACTTGTGTACAATTGTAGAAGAGTCATAAATATGCAAAGGAAATTAAAGCCCAAGGTTTTGCAAAACAAGGAAGGACTCAGCTGGACCCCTGGCTGTCATGGCCATTTTCTGAGTTTAAAACCTCAAAGTAACAACCTAGTATAAATGACATCAAGAGAATGAGAAACATATTAACTTTCCTAGTCCTTTTATTTCCCTTTCCTTTTTTTTTTTTTAAAAAACAAAGCACAAAGAAATACAGAATATCTCCTCTTTATATTCAATGTCAATAGAAAGAAAAAGTCACTTCCATCAGGCTGATATGCTTTTATTTCTTCTTCTATTGCACTGGACTACTCTGAATTCCTCCTGGGAAAGAAGACTCAAGGAAAAGCAAGGTGAAAACTTAATACAGTTACAAAATAAAAAATTGGGAGGCGTCTGGTTTGGGTCTTAATAGTATAAAATCAGAGTCCTTTAAATAGTACTGGTTCAAACACACTGTCACTCTGGGAAAGCTTGGCATTATATTACACTTTCAGAAACCTTAGGCTGATAGAAAAACAGGCTACAGGTGGAAAATATGCAAATAAGACTTTTCATCATGTAGTGACTGAACCACATATCAAAGCATAGATAGGGCTAATTAGCTACTAAGGCAGTTGTTGAAAATTTGTCCTACCTGGGAATCTCAAAGGGATGTCTACACTGCAGTCATGCTGGGAGTGCAGCTCATGCCACCCCGGTTTGCATTTGGGAGAGCCGCCACCACAGAGAGCCTGCTGTCTTCCCATGTTTTCACCCAAGGTGGGACCTACAGGCACTCGGTGCAGCTGGTGAGAGAGGCCTGTCATCAAAGGCAGTTGTAATTAATGGTATGGGGGATATTACAGTCTCAAACTGGGTTTACTGGTTGGTTGTACATTAAAACTCCTTCCCTGTTATGCCACAGGTTCTCTTGAGAAAGTAATGAAAACTATGCAGCTATCACTAGCAGATTGCAAATCTGATTTCTGTTCCTGTGCCTCTCTTTTAACCCCGCCTCAAACTGTGCTTGGAAAATTACGCTTAGTCAGTTAATACCTACAGGTCCAGCTAGCCACACAAGCCAATTCTGTATCACTCACTGCCTGTTCCTTTGAGTTGACACCCTGCCCTTTTGCCAACTGCTCCCGACATCTTCAGAGCATTTCCACCCTTTTCCTCAACCACACCTGTTCACATTTATGTCACAGAGAAAGGTGTCCACCACGGGTCTTCCTCCCCAGATCATGATCATTTCTGCACACGCTCCTCCCCGAGCTGCAGCCGCAGTGGTCATCCTGCTGCTCTGCAGAGCTGAGCAGAGGGAATGGAGTGGGCCCTGGGCACCTGAGGGTTTAGACTTTGTGCAAACACATACAAACTAGCAGGTTTGTGAAGAAAGGAATGAATAAGAAATTATGTGTATGGGGTGTTGTTGGAAAATGTCTGTCTACATATGGATATACTTTTTTTGCCACTGTCCTTAGGGAGAGTGAGAATGGGCATGGCTTACAGCTCAGTACATGCTTTGTCTCATGCACCATCCACAACTGTGGCAACAGGACTTGGCATGAAGGTACCTGGGGACACGCTTCTGAATTATGAATATGAACATTATTGTAGTTATACCCCCCCACATACTTCACTTTCCAATGTAATCAAACTTAAAACTTTAATATGAGATCAGATTCTCCCAAAAAACTTATAAAGAAGCCTATACATCTTGCCCAAGACCTCATCTTTAACTGTACATAATGCTACTGTTACCGATACTGCAGAAGCTGCAATTAACTTTTTTATATGATAGATTAAATCTTTAGATCTCAAAGTCCTCCAAAAGCAAGGCAAAGGTTCCATGTTTAGCAAGAGCAATGCTCTGATCATGGGACCATGCTCCTCTTACCACGCTGGGAATGGGATATACAGCACTCTCTTTTTTACTCCCCTTGTAACAAGCAAATACTGTGGAGTACCCAGCTTTAATAGAAAAGGTAAACAGTTAGTTCTTTTATGTTAGATGCAGGAAATACCTGAAGAGTCCTTAGGCTGTATAAGGTCAAGTTTATTTTTTTTGCCCCATGTTTTTCTTTAAAATATTTTTTTAAAGTTCATGTTGTGAAAGAATATCCTGAAAAGCAGGTTCCTTATTATGGAAATCATAATAATTTGACCTAATTTTGGCATAATGTCCAATAAAATTAATTTGTTCCGGTCATTGGTCACATATTCAACTGTTAGGTGTGAGAGATTTTTATGAAATAGTGTCTGTCTTATCAGAGAGAAGCCTGTGGTTTCAATCATATTAAAAAGTGACAGGAGCTGTTGACCATTTCTAGTACAGACATCTTCCTCCTACTGGTGGAGTAGTGTCCTTTTTTACTGAGTATTTGAACATTTTCAGTCCCATTAAGTATCTTATGTCTCCTAATAAATTACTGGGAATAGCACATTTTGAAAAACGAAAATGCACAGATAGATAAAAGGAAGGAAAATAAATTAAATAGCTCATCTAGATGAAAATCTAATTTGCTCAAATGTACATTCTATGGGAATGTACAAAGTAATGAGTTTTAATGATAGAAAAGTCTAAAAAATTTTATTGCAATTTATACACTGGAAATACTTAAAGATATATATTTTAAAACTAGTATTAAATATTAAAGTAGCAGTAGCTGAACATCTTTCCAAAACTCAGTCCATGTTGAAATATAATATATGCCTGTACATGAATTAGTTTATATATGTAAAGAAAGGAAAAGGCTGAAATATGTGACTAAGCATTTAATCTCATGTAAGGATGTTCACACCAGCAGAGTCCGTGGATATACTCCTGTGAAAAATACAGATGTGATAATTTTCTGAATACACGATCAACTAAAAAGGAAAAGTAACTATTTTTATAAGTTCATGGTGAAGAGCATCTTGTGCAGGCACAGTTCAGACAGAGCCTCACCTTTTCCCCTGTTCTGATACTGCACTGAACATTGCAATAACATTTGATAAACCATAGAATAATTAAACCAAAATATAAAGCTTAGGGGAAAAAAAAAAACAAAGAAAAAAATAAGAGGAGGTCCTGGAATATGTTTTCTTAATTAATTCCCTAGTTATTTCTCTGAAATTAATGCAATGAAGAAGATTATTTTTTTAGGAATAATTCCTTAGCTCATATGCTATTTACCCATAGATCTAGTCTTGGAAAATTCAATGAGTATACTACGGAAATATCCTGGGTATGAAAGCAATTGTGAGATGATACTGAAAGTCATGCCATGATTTTACTGATTTCTATCACCAGGAAAATTATTTGAATGATGGGATACTGATTGTTTTTGGAATCTCTCCTTATTTAAACCATTTTTATGTCATGTCTCTTCAGAAGGTCTCCTATAGCACAGAAGTTCTTTGGCAATTAACTGGAAAAAATATGGGATGGCTTAGTTATGTAGCAGGGTTCAGGCAGTTAGAAATGGAGCCAGAATTCTTGCACATCACAAAGGCGAATTCAGGCCCAGTGCAGATACAAAGAGCTTTGCAATATGACTATTCACACCTAAAATTAGACTATGTCAGGTAGTAAAATCCAAATGCCAATCACTCTCTCTGCAAAAAAGACAAAATCTTAACCCTTTTTTCTTTTTTTTTTTTAAAGTTTTCTTTGTCACTGTCACAGCTAGAGATGTACGCTTTTTTTCTCCCAGATTTTCTGCTTTTATTTAAAAATAAAAGATAGCACCTTCAGAGAAGCATCAGAAAAAATACCAATGCCAGGTTCCAATAAAAAAACGTACTGACACAGATTCTAAGGTCAGGAGGAAACAATATGATGATTTAGCCTGACCTTTTTCAAAACAGGGCACAGAAAATTGGGAGGCAATACTTGCAATAAAAGTTATTTTTACTAAGTTCACATTTTTGCACAATGACAGCTTTAATTTTCTTTCACTAGATGGACTTTTAGTAGGATTTATGCAAGGTTATCTGGTGACGTTGCTTTAAAGGAAAACATGAGAGGAAGGTAATGAGAAAAAAGATTTCTCAGTTTGAAATATGCTGACTATGTATTACACAATGTCATTTGACTGCCTGTCTCAGATATAGACTCTCCCATTTTCTGTTAGCAATCCACAGGATAACATTCTTCTTCAATGAAAAGCTGAAAATGAACATTAGGACACCCTTCATGCCAAATACAGAGGACAAGAGATGTCTCTCATTCCTTTGAATGCTCAGTGTATTTCAAATAATTACAAAAATATACAGAGAGCTAAATTTATTTATAAGTTTAGAAAAAAAAAACTTGCACCATATACTTTTTGAATAGCTGAAGCTCAGTCAAATGTCACTGGAATGACCACATACATTTCAAGAAAGATTTATTTGGGCGATGGTTTTGGATTTAATTTTTCAGTTTTCCAGCCCTGGAAGTTTCAGTTTCCAAAGGCATTAAAAATATTCATGTCTTTTGCTTTTTAATGATTAACTTGATTGTGGACTTTTCCTTAAAGGTAAAAAGAGAAACCATTTTCCTTGAACTTTCCAGGTACCTACAGCAATAGGCTCATCTTGGAAATTTCAGTTCAGGGACATTTTCAGAAACTTATAACCCCTTCAAAACTGAGCGTAGACTCGTCACGGTTGTTAAACTTAACTAAGGTAGTTAAGACCCACTCCAGTGATGATATTTGTATGACACGTGTCATAGAGTGGTTCTATTACTTACAGTGTTCTTGTTCTCTGTGTGCTTACCAATGTTCAGCTTTGGCTATGGCAGGCTCTGTGTAAAGGGAGGCATCTTTTCCAGCAGCTTTGCATGAGTAACTAAGGAGTTAAGGGCAGGGTCACTTTTTATTGCAAAGCTGCCACATAGGAACTAAGTAGGAGCTTTGGGCTGTGTCTCCCAGAGACAGTGCTGGATGTTTTTTTTCCCAGGAGAGACACATATTCATTCAGGAACAAGTTACACGTGGAATAGATCTAGATTATCTGTCATTCACTTATTTTCAACTAGGGAGCAACTGCAAGGCTCCAAATAATTGTATCTCTTCATAAGCAACAGTCATGTCAGCATGCATTCTTCCTGTCTGCTTACATGTGCAAGAGCCAATGACATGTTATATAAAGTTTGAGAAGACTTGAGTTAATTAAAAAAGGTAGTCAGGATCTGTTAGATTTATAATGAAATCTTTAGGGTGACAATGCAAAATCATTCTGCAGAAATCCCAAGACCTCCATGTAAATGAACTCAGTGGATAATATTTATTGACAGAACAGTGGTATAATCTCATTAATATTTGCAGATTTCAATTACAGGGAGGGAACGAGCATGTTAAGTGGTCACAGTTTCCATTATGATTGGAACAAACACCAATTTATTAATCCGTCATCTAATTTTGAAAAAGGTGAAAGTGTGATGCTACTGAGAATGATATATGATAAAGTAGATTATTTTTGCATAGATGTAATGTTGTTCTTTTCTTCCTGTGACATTGAAATTCTGTGCCAAACTCAGGGAGAGAGGAAAGAATAAGAAAGCATAGGTCATTCTTCATATAAGTGAAGAATTGAGATGGATCACTTAGCATGATGAAAGCAAGTAATACAGTATTTCATTTCATATTTGTTGGATAACAATGACAACTGCAGCTCACAAAAAAGGGGCAACTTTATGTGTATTTCCCAAGAGGAAGAAAAAGGCAATGAAATGCCATTTTGATCCTTTTTTTTTTTTTTCAGTGAAGATATCCCCAAATGAGAAAATGGACAGATAATCAAGCAGAATAGTTTGACAGAAGGACTCTGTCCTCATAAGGACCCCAACCAGAACTCTTGAAAGAAGTGTCTAAACATCAAAAGACATAGGGATTTCTTGATATACCTTTACATCTTTGATACAACTGCATGCTTATAGATATTAACAGAACAATCTGCATACTGAAGTAATAGTTTATTTGTGGAGTTGTATAATCTTATTTTTCCTTCTGTTTTGTTTTGCAAATAATACAAAGCATTATCATTACTTTCTTACTTGCATTATATGGAGCATATTTGTACCAAAACTGTCCTGTGGTGAATCAGAACCATTATCTACCTCAAGTAACAAGCAAAAAAAGTCACCCAATTCCTAAGAAGCCAATGATTTTAGACTAAGACAAGGATAAAATAAACCCTCTGAAGCAAACCCTGCCCTCCTTCTACTCAAAGAGCAGAACTGGTGTATTATGCATCACACATCTAGCACAAAAGCAACCATTCAGCCCCAGAAAGAATAGCTTGCAGATGTCACTACCAGGCACAGTTTTCTGTCAATCTAAAAATAAGACACGATCTTAGAAGGAACCAAAGAAGCATTCTATAAACTCTTTGCTAACTAGCAAAGGGCTGGACACGTGATGAAGTTAATAAGCTTTTTCCAACATAGGGTAGATGAGCAGTTGTTAAACCTTCTTCCCAGAGCTTGCTGGAGCACTCAGAAAAGACTGTGACTTGTCTGGGAAACCAAAGAATATCTTTTCTCACAGTCCAGGTACATGTATGCTGCATGATTTCACTGTAGCTGCCATCCTAGGCTTTTTACTTCATTCTGCTCCTAAAAGCACAACAGTGAAACACATCTGTTTTGGCATTCTTCATTAGATGTGATAAAAAAAGAGGTTGGAATCACAGTCTCATCACCTATCATGGAAGATGTCATTCTGTCTCATCAGGGTGCACAGTGCGAATGGATCTGGACTCACAGTTCCTCGGAGGGAAGATGAATACGTCTGGTGGCAGCTGGTAGAACAAGGAATATATTGAGCTCATCCTTCCTTTCCCTCTGGCTCAAAAAGACCTCCTCCCAGAGGAGAACAGCTCCAGCCGAGCTGAGTAATATCTGCTGTGAGCTGGGAACTGTTTTCAGCTTTTCAAAATTTCATTTCAATGTAAGAGAAAGCTAGATCTAGCATGCCTCTAAGGCTGTTATCAAGAGAGGGTTCAGATAAACCAGAAAGGTACACTTGCTCAAGGCCTTGCTAAAAACTGCCTCTGAGTAGACTTTATCCCTAACGATCCAGCAGAACAGATGGCTAACGGGTTGCAGTCCCTGCCTAGAAGCAGTGGGGTTTATTTTGTGCCCAAAAGCTGGTCCCATTCCATGGCTGGATGCCCACTGCAGTCTGCAGTTTGGAAGCAGCCTGAGGGTGAGGGTAGGGTCAGACTGGAGGAGGTGGTAAAGGACCAGAGGAGGAGCCCAATGGCTTGGGGTGGTCAAGCAAGGATCATCTGATTCAATTCCGCAGTAGAAGAGGCTACAGCAGAAGAAGAAGCTGTAAAACACAGGCTGGGGGGCATGAGGATGGCTGTGTGGTGATGATCAGTAACAGTACAAGTAGAGCACTGGGAGAAACAACAAATACTGGATAAGCTACATATGAAATACTTAGATAAATCTTTCTCAAGACAAAGAGGTGGTAATCTTGGTTTTTCTTCATATACATGTAAGGGAATGGATTAAGGAGTGACATTGTTTGGAAAAAACAGACCTGTATCTTTCACCTTGCCTAATTCCAGATTATAAAAGGATCATTTTCTATGTAAATTTCAAAATAATCCCGTATATTTGAGTAGGCAGTCAAATACAAACCCGACAATGCAGAATAGTTAATTCAGATGCACATATTAACAATTACAGAAACACAGAGCTCATATAGTTGGCAATCTGCAAGCCAGATACTTAGATAATGAAAACTAAAATAACTGCTGGTATCTATAAATTCAGAGATTTTTACCCTGCATTTTTATAAATTTCAGCCTGCAAATCAGTGTGCTATTAACTGAACTGAGCTTAAAATTCTGTGTGCAGTCTTAAAGATAATTTTTGAAAAGCATGGCCTTCTGAGGATAGTTATTTAAAATTCAGAAGGCTGCCCAGAATATCAGAGTAAGTTCAGCATTAGTGTAATTTTTCAACCTGACCCCAGAGACCTACAAACTAAAATGCCAGCAGANNNNTGCCTTTTAAGAACCATACTGCACTAAGCGTATGTATGACAGAGTTATACTTTGAGTTATAAGCGGACAGTATCACTTTTGAGGCAGCAGCTGACACAGACGGGCTAGAACAATTTTGCTATAGTGTGTGCCAAATGGTTGCAGGATCAGGCTAATAGAGAGGTCTCCATTAGTTCGGGGGGGGGCAGGGGGCAGAGTCAGGCCTGCCGCTCGCTGAAAGCATTCAAGAGGAAGGTACAATTTTGGCCAGAGTAACAGCTTCTTTGTCGTAGTTTATAGGAAGCTATTGGCACCGGCACCACATTGTCACCAAACGTGTCATGATCTTTCTCCCTGGATGTCACTACCTAACATCTGTTCAAAGTGCCTTTATAACATAGGCTAAAATATTTAATAGGTGCTTACACTCATTGCCCCAAATGACGATGTTTTGATACCAAGGCAGTCTGCAAAGATATTTGCAGAGCTAGGTCATAACTTTGGGGCTTTTTCCAACAGGCTGGATGAAAAAGCCTCATCTTTGAAAGAAAGGTAAGTAAAGAAATCTCAGACTTGTGGTAAATTCTGTGTCTGCCCCAGATTTGAGTCTGGCAACTAGTTCACTATCCATTAGCAACTGTTTGGTAAGAGTTCCTCTTCTTCTGGACTGCATGACTTGTATTCATCAACTGAGAGCTACCATCCCTGCAGACCAAACTGAAGGGAGAGAAGAGATAAAGGCAGAGGCACCAGAGGTGTTACAGTGGGATGCAAGGAGCAGGATGCTCTTTAGAACATGAATTACAGTTGTAGTCAGTAGAGAGCCACACACCAAAGAAGATCCAGGACAGCTTTAGAGTTACTTATTTAACTCTGATAAAATGCATTTATATTTTGGTGAGAGTGTGTACAATATATATGTAAGAATAGATTAAAAATCAGTATCTACAGCTATTTCATAAATAATCATACAGTACCTTTCTCAGATTTTTACCAGGGGTCTTTCAATATCTGTTACTATCCTATTATTTTTAAATAAATGTATGGAGTTGCATATTACACGTAATTTTCCAAGCATGAAGAATTTTAAGGAACTCGGTGATCTCAATAGGAGGGCAAAGTAAGTGACTTATATGTCACCCCAGGACTTCCAAACCAAAGCTGAGGTCAAAGTCCTGGTACACTTCATTAAGTTTCAATTTTCTGAAAAAAATCTTCACTTCTTTGTGGATCAAGCCAAAAAGCTCCTACCAAATAATGAAACTGATATTTGACTATTGTTTACTTATCAAATTCACATTCAGTTTTTTGTAGGTTGGGTCCATCAGGTTATGTATGTACTTATGCAATTGTTAAATCAGTCTCCTTGAAATTCCCCTGAGAGATATCCTAAAAGCATCACTTAGAGGAAAAAATGGCTAAAAGATTTAGGTTTGCTCTTTCTCCCCATTTGAAACCACCAAAGGTATTAAGTCAATGCAGTTTGCTGGAGCCCTAACTGAAAGCATTGCCCAGAGAAGGCACTGAGACCTCATCACCTTTTCCCCTGAGATTCAGTCTTGCCATACACCTGGGGTCACGGTATTTGGTGGCAATTACTTTACCATTGGTGAGAAAGTATTATCTCTCTGCTAGGTGACTTTCCCCCAAGAGCACTGTAATTTTTGTATGCAACCCATGAACCACAAAACTGGTACTGAAGGATTACAGTGAGAAGCACAATCTTTCCTAGGCAACATTTTTATTTACTCACACCCAGATTAATTTTCACTATTTTTGAAGTTGTGTTATCCTGCATCGATGAAAGAATCATAAAACCTTGCAAAAGCTTGCCAGTAAAAGATGAAGAAAGAGTAGGGAATATGACTTGTAAATATTGCAAAAGATGCAACAGTGATGCTAAATACCAAGAAATAAAAACCTGTGGTAAGAACAACTATAAACTAATGTATTTTTCCTCCACAACTAACTGAAATATTATTTTTGTTATGCAATTAGTCCACTGTCATACAATTACTTATTAAAATTTTATCCAACTATCCTGCGTAAGCATATTTTTCAGTTAGCTGAGAATGTCTGTATTTCTGTATTTTAAAGCTTAAAGGAGTTTAATTTCTGAGACCAAACCCTAAAAGGTTTGTCATGATTTTTTTCTGACACACAGAATACTGAATATTCTACCAGATAAGGACTTCTGTCTCCATTTGTATTCTCTGACAAAGGTTAGTAATACACCTTTGAGAAGAAGTGCTGGCACCCTTACTTTTCTAAACCAGATTTTTCAATACTTTACAAACTTCTGACAACAAATGCACTGTAAATAGATAACAGCTTTCCCGTAACAGTGATTTCTGGATAAACTGACCCCAGCATTCAATGAGAAATGTAACTATAAATAATGAAAAGCATGCAGAAAAGTAAATAGTTTCCTAAAACATTTTACCACTTTTAAATCTTCCGTTACATTCAGAATACTATTGCATGTACCACAGTTAATGACTGCTTACAAACAAATATTAAGCCCCCTTTACACTATTTGAAAAACATCATGCTGTGCTGTAGTAACACCACTTAAATCAGTGGAATTCATTCCTAACAAGAAAAAAGAATAAACAATGTGTATGTATTTGGAGTCATACTGACCTAAATAATACCAAAACTACATCTATGCAAGCGAATTAAATAGTGCTAGGGCATGAATCCATGGCCTGGAACTATTTCTTTCCAAAAATATAAAATCTCGGGGCAGTCCACGACACTGTTCTGATCTTGGCTACTTGACCAGCTATCTCCCAAGGGCTTTCTGGGCACAGCTAGGGCACTGGCCCAGTCTGAGGACTGTTCCCAAGAGGCAGGCTAGCTGCAGCCGGCGCGTCGGAGGCTAAGGGAGCTGAACCATATGGAAGTGGCCATGCTTATCTGGCCTACAGGCTAGAGGGAGGCCTTGCATCATTTGGTTTACTCATTAAAAATATAAGCAAGGAGCAGAAATGCAGCTGTAACAGGAAAAAAAATTCTAAAAAACAACAAACATTCCCAATTAGTCTCCCAACAGTAAACACTCCCAATTAATATCTCATTATTACTGGAATAAAAGAGACAAACCCTGACAAATCTGTTCGCTTGTGTCCCTGGGGGATAAACAGAAATGAGCGGCCAGCTTCTGTCTACCACCATGCTGGGGATTTACACTGTATCTCCATGCTGTGCTTTCCATATTGACCCAGTGCACTGGTGCTGATATACATCCGAGTCCAGAGGCAAGCTGTCTCGTCCATAAGCACTACTTACTGATACATGTCAAGTCACATAAACAACACTTATTCAACTTAAATTCCTGAAACAGTAGACTAAGTAAATTAGATTTCTTTCCAGCTGGCCACTAAATGTCTTTCAAACCTACAACCTGAGCCTAAATACAGATCGGTCAGAGGACATTTTCCTCTTAAAGTTTTTAAAAAGCCTGAGACACGACGAGATGCTTCCTTCCCTCTTTCTTTCTGTTATCACCTTAAGTCTGCCTCAATGAGTGAGCTGTATTCAGGAGTAAACTAATAAGCACCCCGACACTAGTAAGTGCCTTCTCAAGACAGTGCCGGGTTACCTTTCCAATACTTCCACTTTATCTACTAGACGTGTGCTCTAGAACTGAGCAAGAAGTATTCTCCCCATTGGGAAAAATATTCAGAGCTTTTGAAATTCTTTTTGGAAGTTGCAAAAGGAAGTTAAAAATCTTAAAAGTTTAGAAAGAAAACATTCTGATTTGTCAATATTTTGGGGACTTCTGTGTTTTGATATTTTCTTATTTTTACAAAAAATCAGCTTATAGATAAAAAAAGAAAAATACATCTTTTAATTGATATATGATCACAACACATAGAAAATATATTAAAATACATCTTTTCTACAGACAACTTTGGTTTCAAGGAACTTACATGTCTGAAAAACATAAATTCCAAAGAAATTTCAACCAGCTTAGTTTTTCATGACAGCTGCCTGAAATACCTTCAAAACCAAGATTTTTGTAATAAATTTTTTTTATCTTTTCTGAAGTGACATTAAAAATTGATTTTTTTTTAATTTAATACAGAATACTTTAAGGGTGATAAAGATACATTAATAAGATATATTTACTTTGTGTAAAAGAGAAAATTGTTTGAAAGCTTAAAAATATTTTTATCCCTTTTTCTTTTTTCCCCTCTTTTTCTCACTGCTTCCTCAACAAGAAAAGCAGAAAAGAAAAATTATATATCTTTAAGAAACTTATATGCTATCTGGTTCTGAAAAAAAGTAAAATTTTCTAGTTTGCTTTGTTACAGAAGAAAGTTGACAAATCTGAATGACAGATAAATCTTTTTTCAGTCCATTTTCGTTAAAGAAAATAATTCCTGTTCAGGGATAATTCTGGTAAGTAAAGCTTCTGTCATGAAATTCATCCTTTGTTGTTTCTTGCTATTAAGTTGTGTAAGGTGGAGGTATATGAAAATGTCTCTGAAGCATCTGCACCATAAAGAGTCTCTTTGCTAGCCTCCAGGAGAGAAGCAGAGGCAGTTACAACACTGTAGGTCTGATATATAAGGGAGGAAAGAGCTGTTGATTCATGTTCACCTGGATCTACCTCACCAGCAGCCAGGCAGCAGTCATGAAGGAACCGCTGGGAAAGCAACCACAGAAATGAAACTTGGTTTTAGCTAGATCTGAAAGAAGATCTGGGTTTCCATTTTCTGCAGTTGCACAATTCAACTTTTTGAAGACCCGGTTGTTTGGCTGTACCTGAAGGAAGTGAATTTCATCCTTAGGTCAGAAACTGTTAAATATAGGATACTGAGAGAGGGCCTAGTGATGTCAGTTGTAACCAGAATTGTTTGGTATATGCAAACTAAGAACTTCTAATCCTTGAACGAATTTTCACTAATTCTCCTCAAATCTTTTGTAACTCTGAGTGAAAACTCTGTGGTTGATAAAAAGCTTATCAGTCAATTTTCTTTTTCAGAATTATTTACCAAAAAGATTATAACAGATTATTCTAGCCAGATTGTGCATCACCATTGAGGAATGTAATTTTCCACAAGAATACAAATAAAGGCATGTTGTTTGACTTTACTGATAGACTCTACACTGATAGACTTCTTTCCTACTGCAAATCACTTTTACTTTACATTGAGGAGTAATCCTTTTACAAGAGGCAGGAATGTTAAATTATAAATAAGAAGGATTTGCTGCCACCTCTGATGTTATTTATACTTATAAAGCAGTTACAAAGGTGAGGATATGCAACTGCAAATTATCTAAAATAATTTTCCTCAAATCTTACTTCTGACATCATGCCAAAGTTAGCTCCACTCAGTGCAGTCAACCGTCTTTTCAGCATCAAAAGTTGATATTAAAAAATGGTATATCAATTTACTATTATCTATTAAATACAGTGCAGTATTAAATACTCCTCTGCTCCACTGTCATCTTCTGTTTCCCTAAAGGTCCACATTACATTCACTGATAGTCTTTCCTGGTTCTTCAATGTAAGAGTGTAGTTGCTTTTTCAAGTCTTAACAGGAAGATCTTGACTGTGATTGTAGATGACACTAGCCTGTAGCTGGCAAAATATCTTTCAGATTCATGTTTTTCAGGACATAATGTAACATTAGCTCCAGACATTGAAGTGAAGATTCATTTTGTTTTCTCCTTTTTCAGGATTCAGTCACTTTTTT